>JAPPVO010000016.1:178398526-178523311 GCA_030407325.1 Camellia japonica
GGTTGTGCGTCTCGAAAGTGGTTCTATGCTCGTTGAGCAGTGGCAGTTTGCAAAAACAGTTTTTGAGAATTTTTACTGAGGTTGACTAATTCTCTCGAAAATTATTCCATCTTTTCCAAAAACTGGACCATTTCTTGGACCCAAAAAAGGAAAATTTTCAGTGCTCATAGCCTGACTTGCATGATTTCAAATCAAAAAGTTGAATAAGCATGTTAATCTAATTTTCATGTTGGTCAAAATTGTTTTAAAACCAAAAAAAAAATGGTCAAAATGATGAACTAGGGGCACAGTTCAGTCAGGTGTTCTGTCTTTTCCCCATCATCAACATACTTGCCAAGAAGGGCACTCTACCTGCCAGAAGAGGGCATAACTGAAGTCAACAGCAAAGGGCTGAAAGCTCTCAACATCCTCGAAGCAACGAGGTATCAAGCCAGGTGCGAAGCACGAATTGGAATGGGGCAGGGTGTTCCACTCCCTCACCTGAACAGATCTGATCACGTCCAAATTCCCCAGCGGGGCATCATCAACCGATGTTAGCTGCTGATTTGCTACACACCCAGTTGTAACACAACCCCTCTGTGGGAGAAACTCACTGTTGTGAACAAATCTAGCGGAATGCTAGGGGCAAGAGCCCACGACTTTATGCTTATCCATCAACCACCCAGGGGAGGGATTGAAAAATGAGAGATTGAAGAATAGAGAGATGTGCGATGAGAGAAAAAGTGAGAAAAGGGCTTTTTCAGAAAAAAGAGCTTGAGGGTCGAGTGATGTTAGAACCACAAATGAGAAAGGGTGGGAAACACTACCCGGTGAAACAGGCTCCCTGTGCACGTCTGAGTGTCGTGTCTTTTTGTTTTATCTCGTTTTTTGTTTTGAGTCGTTTCGAGTGTTACTCGATGTGTCTAGGTTGTGTGCCTTTTATTTCCTTGTTAAGTCGTTTTGCTATGTTCAGTCGTAGGCTCAATACCCGGTTGAGAACCTTTACTCATTTCTCAATATCAAAAAATCGTTTTGTGCTCAGAGTGCTCCGTGCCGTTCTCCACATTTGTGCAAAACAGAATTGGTTCTTTCATAAAGCCGCAGGGTCCACTCCCGATAAGTGTGAACAGTAGAGCAAAGGCCTATTTGAAGCTATTTCGGTTCCGGACTGCAAAGCAAAAGAAAAGAGGAAAATTTGGAGCATCTTAGCATGTTTCAACCTTAGCAAAATCCGAGACTGCATTCCAGGTGCACCTCTTCAGGCCTTGTCAATGCTACCGAAGTATGAGTGCGCCTCTACCTCAAGTGTAAGCCTGCTTCAAGTCAGAACGGCAATTAAAGCAGCAGCAGATGTTATCTCTTGCCGATATGAACAGGGTGTGTCCCTTTTGAGCTGAGTATGTTGTGAAGCCCTCTAAGAGGCAAATTAGAGGCACCAGAGTACATATTTGATGCTCCTCTATTGCATAGAATGTGAACTTTCTTATACACTGCTGTTGCATGCGTGCCGCGCATCATTATGATTCATGCATAGAAAATGCTTGCTTTCACTATTGCATAGAATGTGCTTCCATACTTGCATAGAAAATGCTCATATCTTTTGCATAGAAAATGCCCCCATACTTGCATAGAAGATGCATTTTCTCGCACTTTCTTGTGCATATTATCTCACTCGCACTGTCTTGTGCATTTCAAATCACTCGCGCTGTTTAGCGTATCGCACTGTCTTGTGCATTTCAAATCACTCGCGCTGTTTAGCGTATCGCACTGTCTTGTGCATTTCAAATCACTCACGCTGTTTAGCGTATCGCACTGTCTTGTGCATTTCAAATCACTCGCGCTGTTTAGCGTATCGCACTGTCTTGTGCATTTCAAATCAGTCTCGCTGTTTAGCGTATCGCACTATCTTGTGCATTTCAAATCAATCGCACTGTTTTGTGCAGTTTACATTCGCGCTATTTTGTGCATCGCACTGTTTTGTGCAGTTCATCATTCGCGCTATTTTGCGCACCTCCATCGCACTGTTTTGTGCAGTTTACATTCGCGCTATTTTGTGCATCGCACTGTTTTGTGCAGTTCATCATTCGCGCTATTTTGCGCACCTCCATCGCACTGTTTTGTGCAGTTGACATCGCGCTATTTTGCGCACCACAATCGCACTGTTTTGTGCAGTTTATCAATCGCGCTATTTTGCGCACCTTAATCGCACTGTCCTGTGCTTTGCATATCACATCGCACTATCTTGTGCATTTCAAATCAATCGCGCTGTTTAGCGTATCGCACTATTTTGTGCATTGTATCATTTGCGCTATCTTGCGCGTCCCACCTGCACTTGTTAGTGCATTACATTTCACTCGCGCTATTTTGCGCATCGCACTATTTTGTGCACATTACTTGCATTGTTCATGCATTTTGTCGTGCTATCTTGCGCATCTCACCTGCACTTGTTAGTGCGTTGCATCGCGCTATCTTGCGCACCTTACCTGTATCACACTGCTTTATGCATTCACCCGCCGGCACCGCGTGTGCCAAACTTTCAGGAATCACATTGAATATATGTTGTTAGCATATTGTTCTTGTTGAATTTCTCTATTTTGCAGGCACGATATTGTATGTACGGTTCATTTGAGGCTGGTGCGACCAGACGAATCGCGCAGGTATCGTATCTTCTCCGTGTGAGACGCGACGAGAATTGAATAATTCTCCGCATTCCTAACTGCATGAAATGTAGTTGTTGCTTTGCATTCTTGCTTAAAACTGTTGCATCTATTTGTCAATACTTGCCTCATTACAGCTTGCTGCATTTGCGTGATCACCTGGCTCTGTGCATATCATTAGCATCTTGCCCCCTGCCTGCGGGCACGCCTGCGGGCATGTATCTTTGTTTATCTTGTATGATTGTCTAAGTCTTCGGCATTGTCAAAAATGGGTCGTCTCTGGGCTTTGACATTCACTCTCGTCACTTCCTGACTTCCGAGTTCTGTCAAAGAGGGGCAACTGTAGACACCCCATTTTTGACCGACCTTAAGACTCAGACGTCACCGATTGAGGCTCGGTGATGTTGCATACTGTGCTCGTTCAGAAGTCTCAGAGTCGCGGCCGTGCACCCTGCCTCCGGACTTCCGAACTCTCTTCTGTGCCTTGTCTCGTTTGCGAACCAGACTCGGTTTTCTCTGTTTTCTTTCCTGAGGGGAGGGAGTGGTCCCGTAGACTATCTCTCGGTGGCCGTGCGCTACATTTCGTGGCCGTAGGCCATTTTGCCCATTTCGGAGCCCGGTTCCCGGTTTTCGGGACCGTCAGGCCGTGTGCCTCGGTTCGGGACGCCCAACCATCTCCGATTTCTCCGGTTTTCGGCAAGTGCCTCTGTTTTATCATTCCGAGGAACACTGGGGCCTCTAATACCCACTTCGTGGCCGAACGCCACTTTCGGTGCCACGGCCCATTTTCGGGACCCCGAACCGCGCGGTTTTGGCCCCGAGCATTCATTTCGCACCGGTTTCTGTTCAAATTTGGCAAGTGCCTCTGTTTTATCATACCAGGGACACTGGGGTCGTAGATACCCACTTCGTGGCCGAACACCACTTTCGGTGCCTACAGCCCATTTTCGGACCCCGAATCTCGCGGTTTGGGCCCCGAGCATTCATTTTGCATTAGTTTTTGTTCAATTTTGGCAAGTGCCTCTATTTTATCATTCCGAGGGACACTGGGGCCTCTGATGCCCACTTCGTGGCCGAACGCCACTTTCGGTGCTCACAGCCCATTTTCGGGACCCCGCGCGGTTTTGGCCCCGAGCATTCATTTTGCATTAGTTTTTGTTCAATTTTGGCAGGTACCTCTGTTTTAGCACCAGGAAGATCACTGGAGGGTGGGGGGCCAGCAATTGTCTCAGCAACCAGTTATCTGCTTGGTCAAAAGTGGTTCAGCATGAATCCGGGAAGGAGAAAAGTCTGCGCGGCTTCACCGAAACAAGCGTAACTCTTTGCACAAGAGGAATTAAAATATGAGGCCACCACCATTGGAAAGCTTACTTCCGGGGCTTCATTTTTTCAAGAATATCCTAAGTCCAAATCCGGGGGGAGGAGATATGGTTGGTTAAAGTCCGGTTGGACTGAATCTGCGCGGCTTCACGGAAACGGGCATAACTTTTTCCACAGGAGGAATTTTGATGCAAGGTTTGCGCCATTGGAAAGATAACTTCCGGGGCTTCAATTTGGACACTTGAATGGACATTTTGGACTTCTCTAGCACCCACCAGCCAGTGGTCTTCTCGGCAGTTTTTTTTTTATCTATCTAGCTGGCCAGCCACCCCTTTTGTAAAATGACGATTTTGCCCCTGTGAGCTGGCCGGCCCTATTCCTCTCATTGAGTGTATTCCAGCTATGCATTGGTTGCCCTCAAAATATCTAGATTTTGCATTGGTTGCCCTCAAAATATCTAGATATTAGGGAAAGATCTTTAAAGGGAATACTTGGGTGCATTTTTCCCACCTTTTTGGCCCTCCTTTTTGACCCCTCTCTTGGCCATATGACAGCAGCTCCCAGCTGTGTTTAAGGGTAGGAAAAAACCCCTTGAGAGCTCCATACACGCCTCTCCTCTCCCTCTCCATTTCCAAGCTCAAAACTTCCAAGTTCTCTACCATTTCTACATCAACACCAAGTACCACCATCACCACTCCATTTCCACCACTTGGAGCTGATTTCCAGCAGCTAAAAAGGCAGCAAATTTGGTCCAAGAGGCAGCCAAGAAGTGTTCTTCAAGGGTAAGTTGCTATTTTCCCTTTTCTAGCTCTATTTTGTATCATTTTTCTACCCCCTTTGCTTGAGTTTTTGGGCTCCGACCCTAACTGGTTTTGGGCCTATTTTGAGCCCCTCTTCAACATTGAATAAGGGCTCAACCATGTTTGGTGCTTCTACATACCACTTGCTTCACAAATCCTCCAATTTACCGTAAACTTGCATGCTATTTTTAGCTTATACGCATTTATTTTTGGAGCATGCTATAAACTGAGATTGAGCTTATTTTGTGTCCCTCTACAACATTTAGAAGGGACCAATCTTGTTGGGTGCCTCCATGAATGGCCTCTCTTTATACCTCTCTTTGGCCCCATTTTGCATGCTTTGTTAAGCTTATTTTGCTTCTATTTTGAGCCTTCATCAGGCTTAGAAAGAGTCTTATTTTGGCCTTCTCATCACGTTTTGTTAAGGGGCTTAGGCCATTTGGTGAATGTTTTTGGCACTTCATGTAATACCATCTTTGATTCCGTAAAATTGCATGCTTTGTTAGGCTTGCTTAGCTTCTGTTTTGAGCCTTCATCAGGCTAGGAAAGTGTCTTAAAATGACCCATTCTTCATGTTTTGTCAAGGGTCAAAGTTGTTTGGTGTATGCTTTTGGTACCTCATGTTATAGCCTTTGTTGGCTCATTATTTTGTATGCTATGTTTAGCCTATCTACCTACTGAATTGGGGGATGTTATCTCTTATAAATGTGCATATTTTTGGTCCCTCTTTAATGTTGTAGAACTGTTTTTTTCGGTTTGAGCATTGTATATACTACTTGCTTTGTAATTCCCCTTTTTTTCCCCATTTTGCATGCTAATTTTGCCATACTTGTGGTTGTTGTTTAGCCTTGCTTTGTATGAAAAAATGTTATTTTAGGGGCTGCCTTGCTACTGTTTTACATGTCATGTGTCAATTATGCATGTTTAGTAGGGCTGTAGGCCATTTCGGGTGCATTACATCGCATTTCGGGCATCGGGTGTAATTTTGTCATAATTCGGGGCTATTTGTGCATCATTTTAGCTGCTGAAATCGGCATTTTCCATATGCCATATGTCACATCTCATTCGCATGTCATTTCTGTGCCTTAGGGCCATGCCTCGGTTTGCGTGCCCGTGTGCACGCATTTCGAGGCACTTCATTTTTGTCTCTCGGCAGCTTATGTGAGTGCGGCTGAGGCCCTCTCATGTTAGTGTAAGCCCAATTTGCATTCCGTATGTCATTTGCATTGCGTATGTCACCGCCTCGGTTTGCGTGCCCGTGTGCACGCATTTTGAGGCACCCCTTTTTCATCTCACGGCCTCTTGTGTGAGTGCGGCTGAGGCCCTCTCCTGTTAGTGTAAGCCCAATTTGCATTTTCATGCCATTTCATGCTTTTATGACATTGCCTCGGTTTGCGCGCCCGTGGGCACGCATTTCGAGGCAGCTCATTTTCATCTTACGGCCTCTTATGTGAGTGTGGCTGAGGTCCTCTCATGTTGGTATAAGTCCATTCTGCATTCCGTATGCCATTTTAGTCACGTTGCTTCCGTATGCATTTCCTCGGTTCGCGTGCCCGTGCGTACGCATTTCGAGGCATCTCATTTCATAGCATCGTGCATGCTAGGATTGTATTTTAGTCGCATTCATGCATATCATGCATATTGCATCATGTTCGGGATAGGAGTTAGCCCGGGCACGGGAAACGAGGCACGTTTCGTACTCCGAGTGACGAAACGGGTCTCAATTCCCCAGTCACCGACACTCCGGATTACCCATGATGGAGTTAGGTTTTGTTGTAGCATTCATCTGCATTCATCCTATATTGAGTTGTGCAATCCGACTCCTCGGCCATCATGCATCGATATGCGTGATTGGTGGCACGAGGATCGAGGCATGCATATATTTGTGAAATACATTGCTATGCCCCTTTCCTGCTCTCTGTTGCAGCAAAAATGAAGAATCAACAACTTTCTGGGACTTGACACGCATTTCGAGAAACATCGCAAACAGAGGCTGATTAGGGCATCCCAGTGGATTTCAGCGCCAAGACAGCCCAACATGCATCATTCATCAGAATCAAGGCAGCCCCCTGGCCTGCGCGCCGGTTTACAGCTTTCTTAGTTAATTTGTTAATTAATTAGGAATCTGTATTATTTCGGACTGTACTATTCTTTTATTCGGACTGTATATTTATTCGGACCCTCTGTGCGAGGGCAAAACTGTAATAAGTGTGCGTGTGTGTGATGTATGTTTTCCAACCCCACGTCTTTCTCCCTTTTATTTACCAGTTTATGATGGTTAGATATAGGGCATATTTCAATTAGCATACAGTATGACAGCATGTTTGCATCATTCATCTGTTTTGCACGCACCGGGCTCGGCGCATCATACAAACTGCATTTATATTTCAATTTCAAATTGAATACATGTTAGCTGTAGCATTTCACATGCCATGTTTAGAATAGCCGAGCCTGCTATAGTTGCATCTTTGCATGTGTTGCAATAGGCAATTCTGTATAATTAGGATCATGCATTGATTTCTAATCAGTTTTCTGTTTTTGGCTTGGAGTACTCAGTGAGTTTTATGCTTTAGCATCCTTGCATGCGTGTGAGTGTTGCCATGATAGCATGCTTACCATGAGGCTATGTGCTTATGTGATATTACTGCCTTGAATGCCTGTGGGTGGAGGTTGTGTTACTTGGATTGGACAATTCATAAAATGTTTGTTTTAAGCCCACTAGATAGTGGCAAAATCATGTTTTCTAAGCCCATCTGAGGGTGGCAAATCCGCGTCTTAGCCTACCTGCGGGTAGCACCATCAAACCATTTTCAAACAAACAAACATGAAATGTTTTGTTCCAATTCAGGCGGCCCAGTCTATACTTGTTTGCTGCGAACATCACATAGTAACCTAGGCTAATAACCAGAATAAGAGCATACAATGTTTTCAAAAACAGATATCATGGTTAGTAGAGGCCGGTCTTTGACCGGGCGAGCGGGGGTGCTCACGATGTGACCTTCCCCAATCGTACCCAAGTTCCCGAGCCAACTTTGGTGATGACGGACACGTGGCCTTTGGCACCGAGTCAGGGTTTCCTAAATTTCCCATTTAAAAAAACATTTAGGTGGCGACTCTGTATCTGGCGAAGCAGTCCATGTTTGGCACTTCTTTCAAAAAATCCGTTTTTAAAACGATTTGTCGGATTTGGACTCTTTGGTTCAAGATTAAGAACCGTGACATTTGAGTCCTTGAACTGTAGTGACCCCAATATGAACAGAACGGGACTTAACCCTCCCGGGGCGTTCGGGGACGTCTACAACACCATGTCTGCAGAAAAATGCTGGGAGCTCGTTTTTCACGCTCGAGCGGCGATTTCCCTGCTCGAGCGGCCACCAAATTTACTGGGTTTTCCAGAATGTGTTCTTGAGCTTCAACTTCACATCCAAAGGCTCAAAACACATAATTTCAGCTCAAACTTCTCATATATATATACTAGCATGGTATGAACACCAAAAATTCAACATTATGAGGCTCAATTTCATGAATCAAACACATGCATGTCACAAATTGACCCAAACTCAACACCAACACATTAAATTCGAATATTCAAACTTACACCTCCATGATTTGCACTTGCATGTGGAAGATACTCACTATTCTTAACTCAATTGGTGGAGAGAAGATCAAATACATGGATTTAAACCAAAAATTCAACATGGATCACACACATTGTGCTCAAACATGGAAATTTATAGCAATTCCTTACATGCATGTGTTCTATGACTTTAAATTCAACAAATACAACTCATTTCATGCTCTTTATCATCATTCAACTTTGAATTTACAATTTACAAGCAAAGTCCATGAATCAAGGGTGGGTTACTCACCTAGGAGCCTTAATTCTCACAAATTATGGTTGATTCTTGAGTATAGCTCCAAGATCACCAAGTTTCCTAGCAAAATCTCTATTTTGAGCTCCTTCCTCTCTAGGTTCGGCTCCCCCCTCTGTTTAGAGCACAATATCAGATTTTGAACTCAAGTATATGGACTAAGTGCATAGTGCCCTTCCTACATAAGTTTTCCACTAGCCACAATTTAATAATAAGAAATAATTCTGCACCAATTCACCAATTTAATCAACTTAATCTGATCCGAATCAATTTTTCAATTAAACTTCACCGTAGGCTCTAAAAATTATGCGAAGCACAATGGCGCGACCAATTTCGGTTTCTGTGGCCGATAAGGCCTTCAATTTAATTTCCAAAGCAGATAGTCAAACAGATATTCCTACAGTGAACAGATAGAAATTCAAAACCACATATTTTCACATAATGGCACACAAAATCATATTAAACACACAATCATACTCATATTAAGGACCAATCAACATATTACGGAACAGGGATATCACAAATTTTAAAACTTTTGTTACCCATAATTTTGCCTTTTCGCTCGAGCAGTGATTCCTGTGCTCGAGCGGTCTTTGTGAACTCCCAATGCTTTTGCAGGTCTGCAGAGATATTGGGAGATAGTATTCTTTGCTCGAGCGGTCTTTCTTACGCTCGAGCGATGTTGGTTCAAGCAGTCTTTCTTGAGCTCGAGCGATTGTCCTCAATCTATAAAACTTTGGGAGTTTGCTTGAGCGGCCATTTTTGTGCGCTTGAGTGATCAAACTTATTGTGTCAGGTCGCTCAAGCAACCTTTCTGCGCTCAAGCGGTTTACACATATATCAGTCCGTAAAGTCACCTTTTTTGCTCACTTTTTCCTCTCTCTCTCTCTAAACATTTCAAAACCCTACATTGAGACTCATTCTCTCTAAAACTCTCATTCTCTCTACAAATACACCTAGATCCATTGATTTCTTCACCTATGTCCCTTTGATAAAAAGGTAGAACACTCTGAGAGCTTCCTTTTGATTGGAGTAAAGTTGGGTTTCTGCGTCGTTGAAGTTTCTCCATTCCTTCTCTTGTCTTCTAAGCTTGAGGTAGGGATTGCTCTGCACTTTCTTATGATTTTGAACTTGGTTATTTGTGTTTTGAAACAACATTGTGATTTGGAGATTTTTGGACAAATCTAGGGCTTTGGCTTGAAATCAAAAGGAGGGATTTTCATATGGGTTGTTGGAGATGATTGAGAAAATGCCTTTATTGTTGAGTTTTGAAGAAATGATGGATTTTTATCTTTGAAATTGATTTATAAAGGAAATGGAATTTTGCCCTAAGAATATCAAATGTTAATTTTGTAATGATAGATAGAATTGATGCTGACGAAGATGGCGGAGTTGGATATGCATTATCACTCCCATCTTGAGATTTTGGAAAAGTTTATCTTTATGAAAATTATTTATCTATTTCGAGATATCTATTTTAGACTATTAATGGAGGATAGCTATGATTGCTGTAAAAATTGCATGAAGACTAGGAAAATTAAAACTATTTTCTCATCCATTTGATTTGGGCATTGTTGCATATTAATACATTGAAAATGTTTATCGTTTTAAGGAAAAGAGGTGAATACTTGGTGAATCTAGGTAGGGGGTGTGGTCACAATATTAAATTGGCCTGTGTGTCCTTGGTGAAAGACTAGAAACCCTCACGGATAGGTGTCGAGCCTTCTGGTTAATACCGATAACAATGACAAATTGGTAGTACTTGTATAGTCTACTTGTAGACACGTACCTAGAGATTCACAAAGTTGTATTCATAGTCCTGTTTTCTATTGGAAAAGGAAATGCTTTATGAATTCTTACATAAACCTAGCACTGCATGGTTTTTTGAAAGAGATATAAATGTTTGTCACGAGCATTGCATATGCATTCACCTTATGACTTTGTTAAGATTCATAAACTGCGTTGTAGTATCTCTACTGGGTTTTGGCTCACCTATGTGGAAAACCATTTTCAAGTGCTGATGATATGTCTCCACTAAGGCAATAGCTTGGGAGGACTTAGAGCAAGAGCTTCATTTTGTTTACTTGTTGTAATTATTTTTGTATAAGCCTAGGGCTTTATCTATATTGAGCTGAAAACTCAGTTTTTTTTTGTAACCAAGTATCGTCTTGGAAAATTGTAGCCATCAGGGCATTATCTTATTTGTTTGTGTTCATCCTATTTCCTTATCATGTAACATATGCTATAGATTCAGGGTTAGACTTGTGAATGTATATATGTATATATTACTCTTTTGTACAAGCAATTGGAATTAATAGAGGATAATTATATTATCATATGTTGTAATTTAATGAACATGATGTATGGTTTATTGCAACTTATTTCAGAGCGTTAAAAAAATAAAAAAATAAAAAATAAAAAAAAGGAAATTGTAATATGCCCATGGTAGGTTGGGGAAAACTATTCACCCAAAATTTATTTTATTCACCCAAAAAGGTTAGGGAAAACTTGTAAAACAAGTTGATGCAACTCCAAGAAGGAAGGCCACAAAATCTTTTATCTCTTTTGAAGAGTTAGGAATGAGAATAAATTTTATTGCATTTGTGGGTCCTAGTTGGACCTAATAATATATTCTTGACTTGTGGAAGGAAGGTCACAAAAATGTTTATCTTTGTCTCAAAATATTCATAATTACTTAATGATGTATCGAGATTTTTGTACATTGATATTCTTATATAATTCAAAGTTTCTAAATAGTTTTGGACAAGTTAAAAGAATTTTGGAATAAAGGACCTTTGGGCACGAGAGAGGGGCATATGAGGTCAACAAGTGATCAGGTGGGTTTGGTCGGGTTGTATAGGCCACACCCAAATTGTATTGAGAGTTGTCCAAATTCGATTCTTAATTTGACCTTGTCTGTCCCAACTTAATTCGAACTCAATAAATTGAACTTAGGCTAAGCTCAAGTAGTCTACAATTTTATTTTATTTTTTTTTAATTTAGACTTTCAAATTATTTTCCAAGCCCACACTGTATTCAAAATATATGTTCCTCGAGTCTTGAAAAAATTATGGTTAAACTTGGATTTGTGGAGTTAGGCCTGCGTGGCACCTATGTGCTCTTTGTAATCCAGAAAGCTAGAAAATAGCTTATGGGCTTAAAAGTTGTATTACAAAATACTAACTATTTTACTTGGTTGCCAAATACTTATGTTTAATTAATTGTATTTTTCAAAATAAAAAAAAATTAAAGCTGAAATTTTGACTCATTTGGCTAATTTTATTTATTTATTTTAAATGTTCATTTTTCTTTGGTAAGCTTGGTGCAAAATAGGCTAACTTTTTAGTCTTTGGTTGAGCTTTTGTGCGCATGCGAAAATGATTTTCTTCGATTATAAAAATGGGGAAAAAAAGGAACATACACACACCCCATATATTCCTCAGCAATAGAAGAACAACATGCCTATTTACAAAGTTAAGGCTTTTTGGGATGAATACGAAGTTATGGCTTTTAATCAACCCCTGAATGAAGAACAACTGAAGGGTATATTCAAGAAGCACGACAAAAATGGCGATGGACGTTTAAAAAAAGCCTTTGAAGAACTTGGAGATTGGATTCCTGACTGGAGAGCTTTGCGTGGAGTTTGCAACGTTGATGCCAATGGCGATGGATTCATCTTCGAGGAGGAGATGAACAGCCTCATCTTATATGCTCTGTAATTTGGTTATACTGTTAAGTAAACACTTTGTAATACTAAAATTAAGGAGTCAAATACTGTGGTCCTTCAATTACTACTATATATCATAATAAATGGAAACTCACTTACTTCATTGTTTTTTAATCTTTATTCAGCTATATTTTTTTTTACTACCATCATGTTTAAAAATAAATATTTTAAAAAATTATCAAAAAAATGAAATGTATCAATCAAAAAAAAAAAAAAAAAATTGATGGATCCATCTATCCAATAGATGTGACCTTTTTAATCTCAAAATTTCCTATAAGAGATTGATTTCTCTTCAATTTATTAATGACTTGGATTTATTAATGACTTAGATCTATTAATGACTCGATATGTACAAACAGGCTTGGCCTTAAAGAAGGTAGGCAAGATAGTCTCTTGAGACTTGAATTCTGTCCAAAAGTTGGGTACTTTAAATAATTTTAAATTTCATGTTATGTTTTGTTTATTGAAGTAAAAGGGATGAAATAATTATATCATATGAAATCATCATTTATCATTCTGAATTTTATATAGAGGTTAAGGAATAATCATTTAATTTTATTTGAATTGTTTATAGAATGTTATCGATTATATCAATTACAATTATTTTTTGAAAAAATGAATTTTTTAAGTTGAAATTGATAATATTTTTATATTCAATCAGCTACATCAGAGAAAAAAAAAGTTTAAGTGAATAAATAATGTTACCCTACCAAGATGCCAAAAATCTATCTCAGTAATTATAATTTACATCTCTCAATAACTATAATTTATGTCAACTATAAAAGTCATATGAAATTGTTCAAAAAAAATACAATATTATAATTAATTCACTCACAAATACAATATTTTCATATAGGATTTACCACCAAATAATCTCTCTGCTTACTATATCATCTCTCTTGCCCTTGCCCTATTATTGATGTCAGGAAAGACTATGGTGCACATTCCTTAAATATACATCTTATAATTACAAAAGAAAATGACATAATTTCATATTTTCTGAGTTATAACTAAAAAAAAGGTCATAATCAAACACAAATGAGACAACCAAAGATCTCAAAATAATGTCATAACTATAGAAGAAAATTGATCATAAATAAAGAATGAATATGCACATGACAAGAGGCATGTGTAATAGAATTCTCCATTGATGTTTCAATAGGCTCCGTTTGTACCCGTTCTTATGTTTCATCAATAATATTTTCTTTTTTGTTGAGGAAAAAAAAAATTAATGGTTGAGCATTTCTCAAGGCCGAAAGGTTCTGAAACTTTTGATCAACTGATTTTCTTATTGGAAAAAACTTGCTAGATAAAATATTTATTGTCGAAGTCCTTTTAGAAGTTCGCCAAACACCCCTTTGGATTATCTGTCAAATAGACTTTCTTGTAGCCTTTTAAAGACACAACACTACAAACCCATAAATAATTGTCCAAAATTTACTTAGAAATGAGAATCAATAGTTCAAATTTATTTCACTCATAGACTCCACACTTTATTAATTTAATCTTTGCCATAGATGTCCATTCTTGATCAATTCTGGATTCCCAAATTCTAGGTCCCTAGCTTTTTTATTTTAAAAGTAATATTTTCTATTATTTATTTATTTTATTTTTAAGGATAGTACCAATTCTTAGTCAAAAGATGCTAAAACTTACCATTTACTTATTTTATTTTTTGGGAGACAATAACAATTATTAGTCAAAAGATGCTAAAGCTTACCATGATAAGGACGTAGCTTCAGTTTTTTCCCCCCTGAATTAACTTGAGCGTACCAAACTAAGTTCTTATTATCTGAACAAACCTTTCGAAACAAATTTATTCTATTTTTAAAGAGTCAGTGATAAGAATAAACTCAGAAAACATATTCTAATATTATATTAAATCTAAAATCTTATTAGAAGAAAAAAATAACTTTATTATTTATATCATAAACATTCAAACTCTAAATTCTATACCACAATCAAGTTGCAAGATTCTGGACTCCCACTGGAAGGAAGGCCACAAAATCTTTTATCTTTGTTTTAAAATATTTATAACTACTGAATTGTGTATTGAGATTTTTGTAATTTGATATTCTTATATAATTCAAAGTTTTTGAATATATTTTTGGACAAGAAGAAAAAGAATTTTGGAGTAAAAGACCCTTGGCCAAGGAGGGAGGAGCACGTGAGGCTAACAAGTGATCAGATGGATTTGGTCGAGTTGTCTTGTAACACCCTGCATTATTCCACATAAACATACCACAACGAAGCGTAGCCAAATACCATAGAAACTTCTTTCTCATTGAACTCAGATAAAGAATTACAATTCCAACTTCTACATTTCCATTACAATTCAAGTCCATGACTAAGTTCAATAAGTTAGAAGATAACGCAAAAGAGATTGCCTTGATGGCATACAAAACAAAGGAAAAAGTTTTAAGGCATAGCCTTGTACACAAAATAGGTTTACAATTTTTAACACAAAAGTTCTAAGCCTTCACAATTAGGTGTCCTTGAACCAAAACAACAAACAAAAGTGCAAGCTATGAGTCATTGCGGTGGAGGCACATCATTGGTTCCTGAAAAATCAGATAGGGTTGAGCTATATGCCTAGTAGATATACATTTAACAAAGTATCTAGTCATTTGAACAACCACATGGCACTGTTATAACTAAAACAACACTGAAAATTTATATTTTCAAGAAAATAAATAAGTAATGAACAAAGCACATTTTCAATATCGGAAAGAGAAATACACCGTGGGTCCCTTATAAGAGTCCAAACCACATATACTTGCCATTTCCAATTAAAACTATTCCCACATTTACCGACTGCCATACAACAGAACGTGGGCATCCAAAATCATCCGTTTTTCAAATTTTGCTGACTATTATACGGCAAGACCAGTGGACACCCAAAATCATCCGTTTTTCTACTTTTGTCGACTATTATATCGTAGGACCAGTGGACATCCAAAAATATTTTTGTACATTCATCCAGCGATAAGCTCAACACAGAGAAATTGGGCACCTTAACTCCCTGCACGGGTACCAACACAACACACATTCACAAAACCGACTCTTAGCCCAGATGCATACTCTATTCACCTCTTGGTTAAACTTTCTTCCAATTACACAAGCATTCAACCTTGTATGAATTAAATAAGGAAACTATATGCAAGTAATACCAACTTCCAAGTCGCAATTTCAACTCAACAACAATAACCATATGGTTCACACCTTGATTATTCACAAAATTCCAAGAAATTAAGGAAATTGCTATCCAAGTTCTATTCTTTACTCATATTCAAAATTAGGGTTTTAACAAATTTTGGGTTTGCTCCCTATCTTTATATATATATATGGATTCTCAAAATCAATGTTCATGTTCCATGTAAAATTTGATGAAATTTTGATAAACGTTAAATAAAGTGTACCTTTTTGTTAAATACACAATTTATTCTAACTCAGGCATGTTTGGGAACAAGCCTTTTTAGTAACTTTTTGACTAAAATATGATGTAAAAAAACTAGTATATTTGGGATGAATTTTTGATTTTTTTACGAAAAGATGTTGTAACTCGCCTTTTTCGAGCCCACTTTTAGAAACTCGAAAGAAGCCCTACAGTTCGAACTCCTGTGTTTCTGAATCTAATCTCATAAGTGCAATGTGGAATTAATAAACACCAAAGAGTCCAAATCTGGCAAATCGTTTTGGAAAATCGATTTTTGAATCAAAAATGCCAAAATTGGACTGCTTTGCCAGATACAGAGTCGCCACTTAAATATTTTATTTTGGAGAAATTTAGGAAACCCACGACTCATGCCAAAGGCCATGTGTCCGTCATTGCCAAAGTTGCCATGGCTCAAGAACTTAGGTACGAGAGGGGAGGTCATGAATTGAGCACCCCCGCTTGCCCGATCAAAGATCGGCCTCTACTAATCATGATATGATTTTTTAGAAACATTATATGCTCTTATTCTGGTTATTAGGCTAGCTTTACTATGTGATGCGCACAAACAAATATAGACTAGTTTGCTAAAATTGAAACAACTCAATTTCACGTTTGTTTTGTGAAAAGGGTTTGAATTTGCCACCTCAAGTGGGCTTAAAGTTTGCAAATTTGCACCAAACATAGTGGGCTTAAAACTGATTTGCCACTCAACAAAGTGGCCTTAAAACGTACATTTATTGAATCGTTCCAATTCAAACAATAAGCTTTCATGCACAGGCATTCAAACAGTTTATCAAATAAGCATTTAGCCTCATGGCAAGCATGCTAGTCATGGCAATCACTCACACTCATGCAAGTATGCTAAAGCACTAAAAACTCACTTAGTACTCCAAGCTAAGAAGATATGAGTTAGAAAAATATGTATGATTCCTAACTATGCAAGATGCCTAATACGACACATGCAATATGCAATTATAAGGCTTGGCTACTAATATGGCATATGAATCAATTTTGATAACATGCGGTTAAATACATATTCATCGAAGTATTGAAATGACAATGTAGTTTGAATGATGCGCCGAGCCTCGGTGCATGCAAGACAAGATGAATGTATGCAAGCATAAGGTATGCTAATTGAAATATGTCCCTAATCTAACCATCAAAAATGGATAAATAAAAGGGAGAAAGACGTGGGATTGGAAGACATGCACAGTATTACATTTTGCTCTCATGAAGGAGAGTTCGAATGAATAAAGCAAAACTAACTAGCAACTAATTAGAGCTAAGCTAATTAAGCTAATTATTACAAACCAAAATGAAATAAATAGCTAAACTAATTAACTAATTATTACATCACTTGAATAAATTAACTAATAAGCTAAGCTAATTAAGTTACAACCCAAGTGTAAGTGAAATAAGCAATCAAAGCCTCTAACTACACTGCCACTACTCCGCCTCAGGAAATGGAAGATGCACATGCTTGGATACCACTCAAAAAGACCTCTGTTTCGCTCTCGAAAGCCTCTGTTTGCAGAGTTGAACACTTCCAGAACCATTTTCCTGCATGTTACCAACATTCTGCTGAGGTTTGTATCAGTGGCCAACCAGGCACTAGTAAACACTGCCGGCCTCCTGCCGGCCATCAATGACGCTCTGCCGGCCAAGGAGGTAGCTTGTTGGCCACTGATGCACTGTTTCACCTGCTGCAACAGAGGATAAACAGAGCAAAAGGAAGGTATTCTCACATATTGTCTGCACAATTCACCTCTCATTTTCATGAACAAATCCAAGGAAATGTGAACATAAGCTACAAACCACCAATCCAAGCAATTTCATTGCATGATGGCTTATGACTCAAGACATGCAAGTTCAATAAATGCAAAAAGAGACACACAAGAACCACACCCTATCATGCATGATCAAGGGTAATGGAGACCTAGGAATTTGACACATTTCATCACTTTGAGTATGAAATGTCCCAATTTTCCTTGTGTTCAATTAACATCTAATTGAACATACAACACACAAGTCATTATCTCGCTGAATTTGAGTTGCCACTTTTATTTACTCATTTTAGTTACCAACCATTACTTAATCAATTAAGTCCATTGTTGAGAGTTTTCTAAAATGAAAGAAGTGTAAACCAAGGGGTGGTTTAAGGCATGAGAGAAGCTTCATGCCGTTGGTAATGAACCCTCAAAAGAGGATTAAACCATTAAGCATGGACCTCAATATCTCAAGCTTAAAGAATCCCAAGTTTGAAACAACCCTCTAAGAAAATTAAAGAGTGAAGAAATGAGGGAGGTTGTAGAATTTTGGGTGTTGAAATGAAGTGAAAAACAATACTAAAACATGCAATCAACTCAAACAAGGAGTGTCTAATGGCCTAAAACACCACCTTTGTGAGGACCTTTACACTACAACCATGCAAAATAAGACTCAACTGACCCAAACAACCCAAAACAGAGCTAAAGCAGTCTAAAACAAAGGCAAAAACATGCTAGAATATAGCTACAAAAAGCTATAAAATCATAACATATAGAGTTAACGAGGCTGGCAAACAAGACACAATGAAGGGAGGCTAACCCCTGCAATTTTGGACTTCAAAACATATTTTTTGCCACTGAAAATACTTTGAAATTCAGTGGTTAAAGGCCCAAAAATATTGGTTTGAAAGTGGGAAACAAAGGTGCAAAAGCCTTAGAAACAAGGAATAAAGAAGGGTGAGACATCCCCTAACCTTAAATGGCTTAAAACACCAATTTTAGCCCATGAAAACATAGATTTTTACAGCTCAAAAATGGCCCAAAAACAATGGGAGAAGATAGAGAAACAAGTATACTAAAACAAGTTAATAGACAAGTGTTATACCTCTTCAAGCCAAGCACAACTTTAGGCACAAATACAAGACAAAACCACCTTCGAGAGCTCCAACATGACCTCAAGGGACCTCAGCTCAAAGATGATCAATTTTGGTTAAGGGTTGATATGCAAAAATGTAGTGTATCTAAGCAACTAAGCACAAAATTTTAAGAGAGAGAGAAATGTAGAGAGAGAGAGAGAGAGAGAGAGAGAGAGAGATTTTTGTTTCAAAATTTCTAACCATTCAAAATGGAGGAGGAGACCCCCTATATATGGAAAACATGAATTCTATACAAGGAGATCCAACCCTCCACGTGTGGACAGATGCAAGCATCTGTGCAAACAGCTGGCACAGTTGTCACAAAATATCTGCAGAAAACACTGGTGGCCGGCCGGCCGGTTATCAGTGATGGCCGGCAAGGCATCATTGATGGTAGGTAAGACACATCAATGGTTGGCAGACTAGAAGCTTTGGCCGGCAGCCTTCATAGATGGCTGACAGGCCACTAGAGACTACAGGAGGAAAAAACCAAGGCATGGTCCAAAAATGGAACAAAATGGATGTAGGGTTTGAAAGGCTCAAACCTATGGCATTCCGTTGAGGACTTCGAGCGCTTGGCGAGCAAACAGACTCATCACCGGATGTACCTGCAAGAACATCCAAGTCTTGAAGGGCCATAAAAAATGGGAGTGTCTATAGTTGTTCCTATTTGACAGAACTCAGAGTCATGAAATAACGTGAGTGAATGTCAAAGCCCAGAGACGACCCATTTTGACAAGGTCGTAAGACTTGGACAAACAATCAAAACAGAAATAAATGGTTGCGCCCATAGGCTGCCTACGTGTCCCTTTGCAAGGAATCAAACTAACGTAGTTCTGGGGCAAAATGCAAATGATATGCATGATGCAAGAACATAACTTATGATCATGCAATGAAGCTGTGCAATGAAACATTTAAATACAAATACTATGCAAATAAATGCCACATAACTGAAACAAGGTATAACAATTCCAAACGCGAAAAGAAAACCATGCGCCACGTGCGAGATATACGAGCCAAACTACATTTCATGCAGAAAGGATGTAAGAAAGTTATGCAAGCTTAACTACGCGACGCGCAGGAAAGGTAAAGAGTGACGTAACCGTCGGGGACACCCGAGCTCTCAATCGAGATCCTAACGTGTTGCAGCCGAGAGGAGGAAGGATGGTGTGAACACCGGGCGCACCCAAATGTTTTTTAACCAATACAAACAATCCTAATGTGTCTCATGCGAGAGGAGGAAGAGGTGGTGTGAACACCGGGACACACCTGGATGTTTTTAACTGAAGGGGTGGTGTCAACATCGGGATGTACCCGGATGTTTTTAACTGAAGCAGGGTGGTGTGAACACTGGGACGTACCCGAATGTTTTTAACCGAAGGGGTGGTGTGAACACCAGGATGTACCTGAATGTTTTTAACCGAAGCAAGGGTGGTGTGAACACCGGGACATGCCCGAATGTTTTTAGCCGAAGCAAGGGTGGTGTGAACACCGAGCGCACCCAAATGTTTTTAATCGAAGGGGTGGTGTGAACACCAGGACATACCCGATGTTTTTAACCGAAGAAGTAAAAGGATACGATTCAAAGGGCATGCATGATTTAACCTGGAACTCCTCTGAATGAACCGTACATACAATATCAGGCATGTGTAGGAAAGCGACTTAACAAATGTGATACAGTACGCATGCATATTCCATGCAATATACACAACCGAGATACAATGTTAATGGCATGTTCTATGCGAAAAACAAACAATCGAGATACAATGTTAATGGCATGTTCTATGTGAAAAACAATAACATAAGCGTATTTTATGCGTGATTCGTAACGGGAGCATGTTCTATGCGTGATGCAATAGCAGATGCACATTCTATGCATGATTCAAGAGCGAATGCATGACACGCATGCAATCCTCGTGAGATGCATATCTTACAACAACATATGTGAAACACATATTCTATGCCACAAAATGAAGTGCACGTTTCACGCAACAACGAATAAGAAATGCATGTTCTATGCCAGATATCAAAGCATGATTTGACGAAAACTGTAATAACTCGACCCTCGTACATGTTTTCTGATATATTTTCAGTCCCTTGTCCTGAGCATTTAAATGCTTATTGTGAACTTCCATGTTAAATTAAGTTAATTAAGTGAATCCAATGTTTATGAATGTATATCTGTTTAACAAGAAAAGTATCTGTTACATTTAGAATGTCTGAATCAGAAATTGGAAACCTTAAAAGCTTAATTATCTGAAATTGATTATATATATGTGATCAGCATAATTTTTAAGTAATATTAAGTGTGTTTACGAATTTCAATTTCGGAATGATTAAACGATTTGATTTTATCCTTATTCACATTTTATATAAGTGTCTATGCTTCTTGAACATTGACTTATACCCATTTCAAGAAAATCTCGTGAGAGAAAGAGATTAGGGAAGAAAAGGGCTTGAAAGGAAGTTCTTCAAGAAGAAGGTTAAGAAACCTTGTGAGGGTTATAGAATTTGAACTCAAGGTATGTTAAATTTACTCTACATAAGCTCTCTCTTGATCATGTATGAAATTCTTCTTTCCATTTGTGAGGAAGGGTTTGTTAGTTTCATATTTTTACAATTAGGGTTTGTAATTGAGAATTGGGTGTGATTCATGTTTGATTACAAAGTTATTCTCATCAATTGGTTGCTTTGAGATCTAATTTAAGTGTTGTGTGGGATTGACACTTCAATCTTTGGTTTCCATGCCAACCCATGAAATTATACCTATGTAATGTGTTATGAACTTAAGATTAATGATCTAAATTATATTAGGTTGATTATATGTATTGTGATTCCTATTCATATGATTTCTAAGCAAAATCTAGCAAGTTATGGATGTATTTTAAGCCTTGCTTTAAGTGAACAAGAGAGGGTTTTGGATGATTTTTTGGTGAATTTCGGACTGTCAAACAGGGCCCAGCCGCACGTGTGGAGGCCATGGCCGCACGTGTGGAGAAGAGGGAAAAAAAAATGGGTTTTCATTCTGTTTTTGGGTGCTCGAGCAGCCGGGTTCTTCCGCTCGAGCGGAATTGGGCCGCACGAGCGGCCAAAGTGGGCGCACGAGCGGCCACCCCTGTTTCAGCATATACTGAGTAACTTTGAACAAGCATATCTTTTGCATCCGGACTCCATTTTGAGTGATTCTTGAGCCTAAAATCAAGCCCCGGAAGTCTAGTTTCCATTGGTGTGGTCTAACTCCAAAATTCTAAGTACAAAAATAGTTATGCCCAACTTAGTGACAACTGTTCACTTTCTGTTTACTGAATTTATACCGTTTCTTCGTCTGAACCTTTCTCCTATCGATTCCTCCTATTTTATGATAACCTATGGAGGACTAATGAGTCTAGAACCACCATAGCTATTGAGTAAGGAATAAAAAGAGATTGGTTTTATTCTCATAATCTGCTATGTGCATTATGTTTGTAGGTCAAGATAAGGACATCGTTCCACCGCTATCAGAGACCTACCACTGTGAGTAATAGTACGGCAAATGTACATTTTACTTACCGTTAATGACTATGGTTACTAACGCTCTGTTCTGTGTAAATGATTACATTAACATTTATATCGGTTAAGAATCAGTGTGAACTTGTATAAATGCTGGAAGATTTGCATACATTGGTATGACTTTGGAACCTTTTTGCTCTGTCACTAACGAACATTAACGCTCTATTATAGATAAGCAAACTACGCCATTCTTAAGAAATAAATGGAACTTATGTTCATCCAGAAAGGATGGTACTCGTGTGAATTGAAGATTATTTGGTTGTATTATACATGAATCTAAGGTTATTCAGGACCTATAATATGAACACAAAGGTCTACCACCGTTATATGACCCACGATCTGATATGAATTATTCTGTCTCTATTGACCATACTGTCATGATACATGCGTCTTCCGTTACTAAATGTTATGGATACTCTATTATCTGCAAGCTAGCTATATTGATTCACAACGAATAAATGGAATGTATGTACATTATTTATGGGACCTATGATACCTCCGTATCTCTGGAATGTGTTACCTATTGCTAACAATTATCAGTAACGATCTGTTAAACTATATTACCGATGGTAATTCATCTGAATAATGGGAAGAATGTATGTAATTTCTGTATGATGTTGAAGTTAATCTGTTCTGATGATTTCTGGTATGGAGCAAAGTGCTGTACGGAACTAAGTGCTACACTTTGGTGGGAGCCACCTCTAGAATCCGTACGAACCACCTCTTGAGTCCATACACATGTTATTTCTGGGCCGGTAGGCCGTTCTGTATCTATTAGGCCTATGGCTGTTCTGTGAAAGTTATGAGGCCTATGGCCGTTCTGTCTGATCTGTTAGTATGAAACAAAGTGCTGTACGGAGCTAAGTGCTACACTTTGGTGGGAGCCACCTCTAGAATCCGTACGAGCCACCTCTTGAGTTCATACGTACATGAAAAGGGCTATATGCCATTCTGGGCTTAATGCCGTTCTGTTTAAGGGCCAATTTGTGAAGTTGTGAACCTATGAGGCCGAGGGCCAATTTGTGAAGTTGTGAATCTATGAGGCTGAGGGCCAATTTGTGAAGTTAAGAATCTATTAGGCCGAGGGCCAATGTGTGAATGTGTGAACCATTGGGCCGAGGGCCAATATGTGAATTGTGAACCGACAAGACCATTCTGAACTTAAGACAAAATCAAATTAATCATATGCTCTCTTTATTTATATAAGCATTGATACGTATCATAGTTCAAGTTAAGCATTGAATTGTTTAAGTACTATTATTCACTGAGATTGTCTCACTCTGTATGTTGTTTGTTTCTGTAGGTAGCAAGTCTGGAGGTCAGCCTTAACCCTCGATGCTCGCCTACCTTTCACCAATCTTTGTGTGTCCAGGCATTTGGGTGAAGCCTGATCATTTCTTTGGAATTTTGCTAAGTTTTAGCTTGCACTCTGATTGTCTATTATATGTTAAGTTTTCAATGTTTTTGTTATACGCCCAACAAGGGGCGGGGTCTGTATATGTGTATGCAAATATTTATCATTTGATGCACTGTTGGTGATCTTGGCATGATAGTGGTCGCTCAATGGATATAGTTCTTTTTATTTCATGTTATTTTATTATTACTTAATGCTTCCGTTCAGGCCCCGTATGTAATGTATACCAGGTTAAGTGTCCGTTTTTGAGTGGGTCATGCCCAAACTTTTAGGGGCGAGTTTGGGGCGTGACAAAAACAAACTCAATAGCAACTTCTGATTCACCTCTCGGAAGAATTACAATGTATTTAAAGGATACACCTAGTTCAAGTTGACAAATGACGAACATTGCGCACCGAAAACACAGTTTTAAACTTTCGTAGAGACATTCTGAACTCAATAGTGAACTACACCTTCAATTCTTGAAAACCAAAGGTACAGAACATCATCAAGAACCCAAAGAAAGCTGTTGGCCACTTGCTGGCCATGAGGGAGGGCTGTTAGCCATGTGCCAGCTAACAATAATCCTTGCCGGCCATCGATGGCAGATCGGGGGTAAATTGGACTTTTCAGTTTGGGTCTTTAAAAATGAGACACTAGGGCTCATTTCCTTACACCCCCTTGTCCAAAAATCATCTCCCTCTCTCTCTAGACACTTCTTCTCTCTAGATTTGTACTTTCTACGCGTTTTCCAACGCCCCATGCGAATTTGATTCACTAAATCCTCTTTGTTCTCTTCATTTTGAACTGATTGAAACTTGATTTTGGTGCTTCCATCCTCATTTCCACCATTCTAGGCTCATTCCCCTCGAGTTTTTCTCGAGTTTTGTGCACTTTTCCTGGCTTTGACTTTTTCCTTCATTTTCTCTCTCCTAGTTTTACTTTTTCCAAGTTTATCTTTTTTCTTCATTTTTCTTCACTTTTCACCCATCTCACACCTATTTTCAGATGGCGGATGAGGTTCCTCATGACGGGGCTTTCTTCGGAGGTTCCCCTGGTAGTTCCACCTGTGCCGGAGGTAAAGAGTCAATAGCCGACCTTGAGGCCGACTTGGAGGCGGAGTTCAATCCCGAGGCCGAGGTAGAGCTGCTACCACTGAGGGTACAACCTTTCGATCTAGCAAGATATCACCCACAGACACACATACTACCCACTTCCAGAGGCATCTGACGTTTCACCGAGTTCGCCTGCAGTGCACCGGAGGACCTTTTGCTGAGGGAGCCAAATTCTCACTTGTCAGCCATTGTCGTTGAGGTAAGCACCCTAATTTCATGTCTTTCTGCCTTTAGTTATTTGCATTTCCCACACTGCCTTGTATCGGATTCACTTGATTGCATTTCATACACTGCCCTTATATCTGACCATGCACTGCCTTCATCTAATGCATTTCATGCATCGCCCTTATCTAATGCATTTGTCTTCTGCCACAGGGCGAGTCTTGTGCCTTTAGAGGCTATGGTGCTACGACTGCTCGAGACTGGTATGACGAGCTCCCAGCTAGAGTTTGAGACATCATTGACAAGGTGGGATTCGGCCTCTTTTGCTCTAGTTTGACTCAAGTCGTTGCGAGCTGTCCCCTCCTAGGAGCACTGGTGGAGAGGTGGTGGGATACCACCAACTCCTTCCACTTTTCCACCGCAGGGGAGATGATGATGACTCCTTATGACTTTGCCATAATCACCAGCTTAGACGTAGGGGGCAATCTGATCCTTATTAACACAGATATAGAGGAGTGAGAAGCAGCCTAGCTCGAGCTGTTGGGGGCATACCCACCTATATACCAAACGTGGATGGTCAAGTATACGTGGTTCGTAGAGCAATTCAGAGGGACAGAGAGATCGAGCAGTACGCCAGGGCTTCCTAATGTTCGTCTTCGGTACCACCTTGTTTCGAACAGGTAGAACACCGTTGGCCTGTATTTACTGAGTGCCTTGGTGACCCTTCCTCAGGTTCGTTTCTATGACTAGGGCGGAGCTGGCCTCACCACGCTGTACGGATACATGAGCTCTACCTCCCGTCTGTGGAGAGACTTCATTGGAGGCTACTGGCGAGCCTGGGAGGTATACATCTCAATTCCCTCTTTGCACTTTATATTTTCTTTACAGTTTCTGCTTTACATCTATTCCAATACATGCTTTCTGCTTCGCACTTTTGTATCTACTCAAACACTGTTCATACACTGTGCTTTCTGTTTTACACTTTCTGCATCTGCTCGATACTGTACTGATCACATACCACTACATTTTCCTTACAGCTATGGGTATACGCATACTTTTTGACTCTCGCCCTGGAGCCTGTAGAGGAGTTTCCGTTGACAGTCCTCTATTTGCGGATATATGATGGTCAGCTTTGCCATAGGACCTGTGAGCCTTTCACCTTCTTCAGGTGGTACTTCGACACAGTAGCTGCTCGTGAGGTAACCTGAAACACAATCATTTTTGCTTTGAAACTGTTCTGCTTCACACATTTAGCAACTGGCAGCAACTAAAAATCTGTAAAACTTCTGATTGCAGATTACGTGGCAGCCGTGGGCCTTGATGCCAGGGGGGATCTGGGACCAGTTTGTTAGGGCCTGGGCCATTTCCCGCTATCGTATTTTTCTTAAGGGCCCAGTCTACCGGGCTTGGTTCTTGGGTGAGCACTTCGCGCGCCAGGTTATAGGCCTACCCGACCCGATTGTCCCGATGGCTCCACCGGCGTCCATGCAGTCTACAGAGAGCCTATCTGTTGAGGAGGTCATCCAATTCATGGTGGGCCTAGACGCCGACTTTTTCCGAGTAGAGGGCGACTATGCAACTTTCATCCATACACACTTGATGCCGCCCCTGACCGGTGTTCGTGGAGACGAGAGCTCCTGCCGCGAGAGCAAGGCACAGAGTGACCCGGGCGAGCTAGGCCCATGATAGAGGGGCTTCCCGAGCGGAGCAGAGGGTTGATTGGCCAGAGCTTCCTACCACGCTGACCTGCTGGCAACACACTGGGGAGGTCTACCAGGTCCTGATCGAGTTCGCAGTGGCTGGTCATGAGCTTGTCGGGGTTCGAGGCCCGACTTCGGTATGAACCACACTTTAGCACTTGCACTCCATATTTTATTTCTGATATATTCATTTGCAAATATTGATCATTCAAACTACATTTATAGGTCTCCACAGAGTACGTGTGGAGGGCTCTCGAGCTGACAGCCTCACTGATGGGGATGGTATAGAGGAGAGAAACGTTGTTCAGCCTCTGCGGTATTCAGGTAACTTCTTCATTTTTACATTCCAAGCATCAAATTTCCACTAACACACTGACATTGACATTTGAACTAAAAACTTCCCAAACTGTGCTGATACATTGCATCGATAAACCACATCTTGACACACTACGCTTGCATACTATATTCACACACTATATCTGACTTCTGCACATATCTATTCTACATACTATGCTTGCATTTGATACATACTGAGACTGATATGTGACAATTGTCCTTTTCAGATCCCACCTATCCTAGGTGCAATGGCGGCAGTTGCAGCACCTGCACCAGCGGTACCTCCTCCAGTAGTAGGGAGAAGAGATAGATAGGCTCCGGCACGCGGTCGAGGCAGAGCTAGGAGCGCCCGAGCTGAGAGCGGTCCTTCAGAGCCTATTATGAGTGATGATGATGTTGATATGAGCGATTTTGAGGAGGCAACGAGTCAGCATTCAGAGTCATCTGAGAGTGGAGATGATGGTACTGGCTCTAGTTCCGAGAGCGGGGGCGTTGCCGAGGCAAGCTCCGAGGCGGAGAGCGGAGATGGCTCCGGTTCAGACTCTGGTTTAGATTTAGACCACGATGCCAATGGAGACATTGCTCCAGAGTCCTCTCCTCCAAGGAAGAGGACAAAAAGGGCTTCTCGGGCCTGAGGCTACCAGCGCTGATTTATTATATTTTTGCTTAGTTTCTTTTTGCTTATAGTTTTAGCACATTGTACAGCTTTAGGAAGTTCTTATTTGCTTTAAAAACTTGTACTGCACTTTTGTAAAAACAACCATGATCTGAATGAAAATCAGTTTTTCTTTAAAAAAATGTTGTATTTTGCATCATGAGCACCACTTAGCATGAAAATGAGATTGAATGTGATAATGAAAAACTGAACACTTGTATTGGCACAACATTTTTAATTGGGTAATGAACCGACCAACAACTGAAATGAAAAGCAATATACAACTCAACGGACAAAATGACCACAACTCGATAAACAAAAACAACACAAATACAACTCGATAAGTAGGACAAAACGAATAGAACTCAACAAACATGCCAAAGCCAAAAAAGACTCAAAACAAGACTCTAAAACACACAAAGACAAAATGAAACACATGTTTCTAGCACTGTTCAGCACAAAGAAGGACAACAGGTTAAAATGAGAGATAGTCGGCCATGAGTGGTGGTTGTCGGCCATGTGCCGGCAATGAGAGGTGACATGCCGGCCATCAAAACCTCTTGCTGGCCATCAATGAGCCTTGCCGGCCATTGATGTGCAGGACCTCCAAATTGTTGACACCTGGCTTCCACTCACTGCCTTATCTTCTACAAAAGGTTGAACCTCATAGTTTCTTTATTTCAGCTACAAATTCTTCATAAATAGAGTTGTTTTTCGCCAAAAAACTCTCGAATTGGATTGCAACTTTGGATGGCTAGAAAAAGGTGAATTTCTGGGGTTTCGGCATAAATGCACTATTCCCGCTGAGTCGTTCTTCTCTTTGTTTTCCATTCCTTCATGCGGCAGCTAGATGTTGGAATCCGATTACACACGTCTTTAGCTTCGGAGGACAAGAGATGTGCCCGACAATTGAAGAATTTCAAGTGCTAATGGAATCCTAGCGCGATGAGGAAATCATACCTCAGCTCCGTTTCGGTCACATCCGAGCTTGGGGACGGATGTGTGGGCTTACTCTACACGATGCTTGATCCTTGGTCTATGATGGAGAGTTGGACATTCCCAACCTAATCCGTCAATTTTCTGAGGTCGGCGACCGAGGTAATCTTCTTTGGCGGGGTTTTCGGCAACACGCCTTTTGCTTGTGCATGTTGGCTCATTTCCTTCTTGCCCCTAGTTTCGGTAGGTCTAGCATTCGGCTAATTGAAGCGGCACAAGGCCTAAAAGAGGGCAAGAGTTGCATTGGTTTGGTGTTGGTCGAGACTTTGATAGGCTTAGATGCCTTCCATCGGCGAGAGACAAACAAATTCGCAGGGAGTCCACTATTTCTTCAGGTAATGTTTCCCACCCTTTCTAATATGTGTTTCTCACATCACTCGGCATTTAAGCTCTGTTTTTCTCTGAAAGCCCTTTTCTCGGTTTTCTCTCAACAAACATCTCTCTTTTCTTTCATCCCTCCTCAGGTGTGGCTAATGGACAAGCTGAAAGTAATAGACTCTTGCCCTGCATACTCAGCCTGAGCATACTTTTTCCGCCAACGGCTAGTGGATTTCCTAAATGAAGGATAGTGGTGCCACTGGATGTTGTAGACCGCCTAGAACTCTGCTCCGGGCGCGAGGGCGTGTATCGTGGTTCTTAGCTACTACAGTTCGGACTTATGTCACGGTTCTGAATCTGATCTCACAAAGTACAATGTGAGACTGATAAATCACCAAAGAGTCCAAATCCGGCAAATCGTTTTGGAAAATCGATTTTAATCAAAAGCGCCAAACATGGACTGCTTCGTTAGATTTTAGAGTCACCATCTACATATTTTATTTTGGGGAAATTTAGGAAACCCTGACTCGTGCCTAAGGCCACGTGTCCGTCATCACCAAAGTTGCCTTGGCTCGGGAACTTGGGTACGAGAGGGGAAGGTCATGCAATGAGCACCCCTGCTCGCCCGATCAAAGGATCGACATTTACTAACATGATATGTTGTTTTTGAAAACACATGTATTCTTATTCCGATTTATTAGGTAGCTTACTATGTGATGCGCATAGCATACAAGTATAGACTAAATCACTCAAGTTGGAACAAAACATCTCATGTTTTTTTGTTTGAAAATGGTTTGGAGTTGCTACTCGCAAGTAGGCTAAGATGCGGATTTTGCCACCCTCAAGTGGGCCTAGGAAAACATGATTTTGCCACTCTCAAGTGGGCTTAAAACTCTCATTTCGATGAATTGTTCCAATTCAAGCAATCCAACCTCCATCCACAGGCATTCATGCAGTTATATCAGTTAAGCAAATAGCCTCATGGCAAGCATGCTATCATGGCAACACTTACACGCATGCAAGGATGCTAAAGCATAAACACTCACAGTGTACTCCGAGCCAAAAAAGAAGCTACTTAGTAATCAATGCATGATCCTAGCTATGTCAACAATGCCTAATGCAACACATGCAAAAATGCAGCTAAAATAGGCTCAGCTATTCTAAGATGTCATGTGAATGCAACTTGATAACATGTATTCAAATTGGTATTGAAATACAATGCAGTTTGTATGATGCGCCGAGCCCGGTGCATGCAAGACGAATGAATGAATACAAATATGCTAGCATGAGGATGCTAATTAAAAAATGCCCTAGAACTAACCACTGAAAGTAGATAAGTAAAAAGGAGAAAGAAATGGGGGTTGGAAGACATGCATCACACACACGCACGCTTATTACAACAGTTGTGCCCTCTCGACGGAGGGTCCGAAGAATAAGCTAACTAACTAACCTAAGCTATTTAAACTAATTATTACAAGTAAACTAATTAACTAATTCTAGCTAATTAACTATTACAATCCAAATTGAAACAAATAGCTAATTGCATCAACTACTTAAGTACAAAACCAAAGCATTAGCTAGCTAAGTAAAGAAGCTAAGTAAAGCAGTAAAAGAAGAGGTTCTCAGGGCGAGAAGTGCATGCATGCTCGGTCGCCTCGTTCAGAAATCCATCGCGATGCCCCAACTTGCCTCTGTTTGCAATTGTTTTCAGGACACTGCACAAAGCTCTAGATAGCTTCTACTCCAAAATGGGGACCTCCAGAAGCATGGCCGACCACTTATTGGTGTTGCCAACCACCTGCCGACCACTTACCTTTGCTGCAGACCAGAAAAAGTGGTCAGCCAGCCACTTTTACTGGTCTGCCGGCCAAAAAATTCTGCACAACTCTGGTTTGCTGCAACAGAGAACAAGAAGGGGCATGGCAATGTATTTGCAAGATATGTGTGCACAACCATCCTCCCTATCATTTCATGATCTCAAGGAGTGTAGTTCTCGACTCTCGGGCCACTAACCGAGCATCGCAATGCACGATGGCCGAGAAGCCAAGTTTGCACGAATCAATGTGAATGAATGCACACATAACACATAAGGGCCTTAACCTCTATCATGCATGATCAAGAGGGTCGGGGACCGAGAAATGAGGCACGTTTCATCACTCCAAGTATGAAACGTCCCTCGTTTCTCGTGTTTGGATTAACACTCAACCCAAACACATGCAATGCAACATGATCAACTTAGCAAAGCTAATGGCACACAAACCAAATGCAATGCATGCATATGCAAACAACATGCAATGTAACAGCACACAAACAACATGCAATGCAAGGGCTATGTAATGCAATGCTCAATAGACCAAACCAATCTCAAACAAGCCTCATGCATGCCAAGACAATGGCCAAAACACTCTTAAAAGATGGCATGAAAGGCTAGAAAATGCATGCTCATGCATTGACTCACCAATTAAGCATAAGAGCACAACTCTCAAAAGTGCTCAAGAGTGACAAATGTGGAAGTGTGACAACACTATATGCTCTGAAATCATGTAAGAAATGATGCCAAATCATCCAAACAACACAAGCATGACATGTTAAGAGGCCTAAGGCACAAGGCCACCAAAGGAGACTACACAAGAGGCATGCAACACATGACATAAATGAAGGAACTGATCGTGGACAGAGCTCAAATAGGTCAAAAGAAGGACCAAAACATGCTGAGATGGGAGCTCAAAGGTCCAGGCATGCATGCATGCATACGCATTGGTCCCCAAACAAGGCAATAATGCACAACCCTTGAAAGCATTCAAAGAGTGAAAAAGTGGGAACATGGCAATGCTATAAGCTCTGAAATATCATGTTAAATGATGCCGAATCATGTACATGTCACAAATGAAGCATGCTAGGAGGCTCAAAGCTTGAAACTAGCATAAGCACTTGCACTATAGCTATGCAATACATGAACCAAAAGGTCAAGAACACCCAAAACAGTCCTAGAGCATGCCAAAACAATGCTAAAACATGTATGGAGCAAAGCCAAAACAAGCTAGCATGAAGGGTCAAAACATGGAGTATGCAAGGCCAATAAGGAGGATTACAATACACCTACCAAAACCAAGCATGAGATGGCTTCACCAACAAAATTCAGAGTTATGGCATGTCAAAATAACACCAAAAATGGGCTAATACCAAGTCAACACATGCTAGAATAACAAGCTCACTCGTTAGGCATGCAAGATGTAGACACCCCATTTTGACCGGCCCTAAGACTTGGGCATTTTATTTTGACCACCCTCACCAGAAAAATCAAATTGAAATTTTAATCCCAAAACTCACCCATTTTGGTCAAATTAAAATATTTTTGTGTTTGTACAAATTTTTAGGTGTGTTTATATAAATTGGTATGTGATATTTGATAAAAAAAAATAATAAAAAAAAAAAGAGAAAAAAATAGAAAATAAAAAAAAGAGAAAAGAAAAAGAAAGGTAATGGGTGGTGGTGCACAATATTTTAATAGCATCATGTGATGGTTTAGTGGAGAAAATTAAAAATCAAATATATATGGCTAGTGGATGGAGTGGGTGATATAATTCGGTGGAGTGTGTGATATAAAAAAAAAAAAAAAAAGAGCAAGAGAAAGGAGGGGGAGGGGACCATTTTTCGGTGGAAAGGATTTTAGAGTGAGTGGGGGAATATAGAAAAAAAAAGGGGGCATCATATTGGAGCAGGTGAAGACAATTTTGAAAAAGAGAAAAGGAGGGGAGTGGGTGGTGAAATATGATGAGGGGTCTGTAGTGGAGGGTTTGTTTTAATATATCTTTACATTCATTACAGTTGGGGAGGGGAGACATGATTCACACATTGCCAGACAGATACAGATTGACACGGCAACAAGGCAAAGACATGCACTAGTTCTCTCTCTGCTCTCTAGGACATGCACATACACAAAGAGACCTCTCTCTCTCTCTCTTCTCTCTCTCGGGGTGGGTTCTCCACAGAGGTGGTGATCTCTCTCTCCTTCCACAGACATCACACAGAGGCATATATGTGATTCATATATGGCCGCAGCTGGGGGGAGAGGGGAGGAGCGACACATACGGCCTCTCTCTCTCTCTCTCTCTCTCTCTCTCTCTCAACCTGGTCTCTCTCTCTCGGTTGGAGTTTGAAGAATAAACCCATACACTGTAACACACACACACCCAGTACACCATACACCCACACATGGCATGCACACCACCACCTCTCACACACACTCAGCTTCACAAACCCAGCACACCCATCACCACCATACACACACTCACACACACACGTAGCTTCACTGATACATACACCCATACACCCATTCAATACACACACTCAGCTTCACAAACCCAGCACACCCATCACCACCATACACACCTCTCTCTCACTCACATGCACATGGGAGCCCATACACGCAGACACACATCATACACCCACACACCCACACACAAGCACTGATCTCTCTCTCCCCACAAACAGACCTCTCTCTCTCTCGGCATGCACACCAAACACAGCTCTCTTCTCTCTCTCTCACGGCAGCAGCAACCCAGCTGCACACACTCTCTTTCTCGCTCTCTTTCGGCACCTCACAGATAGGTCACCACACGAGACCCATGCATGACACACACCCACATGATGCACAGGGGGGCACGGGCTCTCTCTCTCTAGAAGATGAGACCCACTACCAGGGGTAGAGAGGAGGAGAATACACAACACATTCATTACACCACCGCAGCCATAACACCCATACACTATACACACACACCACCCATGCATACACAGCCTCTCTCTCTAAAAGAGGAGACCCAGCACCCACTCAACCGGGCTCTTGCTCTATCTCTCTCCATGGTGCACTGTAACCCCATGCATTGATCATTCACAGACACACACACAGCTGGACATAGACCAAGGAACCATGCACTCTCTCTCTCTCGGCTTAGAGAGAGAAAATGTGGTAAGTGGGTGAGCATGTGTGGGTGTTTGGTTTTGAGGATGGTTCATGGGTGTAAAACAAAAAAGGGTGTCTAGAGAGAGAAAAGGTGGCGAGTGGATGAATGATATAATGTAGCATGCGAGGTACAACTCCGAGGTTCTGAAGAGGAGATAGTCACACTTTCTCTCTCGACACTCTCAGGAAATTTGCACATCATCCAATAGTGATTTCCCTATAAGCCATGCTAGTCAGATTTCAAATCGTTCCTTGGTTTGCCGCTTGAATCTAGAAAATGTGAATCATGCGATGTTGCGGAACCTGGGACATGCGAAAAGGAGTGACATGTGCCAGTGATGAAGTTGTTTATTTTATTTTTGTTTTGAGTGTTGTGGAGATTTTATTTTATTTTATTATTCTCCTCTCTCCCTCATTCGGATCTGTAATAATTCAAGTATTGTAATAATTCCCCAACACCGCTTCTTTCTATCCCATTCTTTAATCGCTTTCCCTAACTGTGTGTATGTATATATCTGACATGCCATGCATATCCATGCTTTACATTTATGTCTCCTGCATTAAGATTCGCTGTATTTACATGTGTGGATTTAATCAATTCTTCTGTGATTCTATGCGCTACCGTATGTTTTGAGATGATTCACATGCCATATTCTAGAAGCCGAATCTTTAGTGCATCTCATGAGTGAATTGCATTAGGATTCTGTATATAAGATCATGCATATTTTACTAACTTTTTTTTGTAGTTGTTCGAGGGTCGTCGGTCAATTTGTGAGTTTTTATGCTTTAGCATCTCATTTGTGTGTGATTTTCTTATTATGTTTAGCATCCTACCATGTGGCTATTTGCTTAAGTGATATAACTGTATGAATGCCTGTGGATGAAGGCTTGTTGTTTGAATTGGAATAATTCAATAAATGTACGTTTTAAGCCCACTTTGCAGTGGCAAATTCACAAACTTTAAGCCCACTTTGTCAAGTGGCAAATTCAAACCCTTTTCAAAAAACAAACATGAAGTTGAATTGTTCCAATTTGAGCAAACTAGTCTATACTTGTATGCTTCATATAGTAAATTTTAGGATTTACTAAAATAATCAGAACATGAACATATAAAGAAAATAAAAAGTCATATCATGGTTTAGTAGAGGCCGATCTTTTGATCGGGTGAGCGGGGGTGCTCATTATTGACCTTCCCCTCTCATACCTAAGGTTCCGAGCCAAGCATCCTTGGTTACGACGAACAGTGGCCTTGGCACCGAGTCATGGGTTTCCTAATTTCCCCAAATATTAGGTGGCGACTCTGAGATCTGATGACGCAGTCCATTTTTGACAAAATTGCAATAAAATGGATTTTCAATAAAAGTTGCTAAATCTGGACTCTCATCTATGTTTCACATTGCACTCGTGAAACTTGAGATCAAAGAGATCTCGGGGGTCCGAACTGTTTAATGCGCGCGGGTACCCCCCCGGGCATGTTACAGTTTCTGGCGACTCTGCTGGGGATTTATGAAACCTTGGCTTGAACTCCATGATATGACTTTTATTTTCAATTATATGTTTATTGCATTGCATGCATTGGTGCACTTAAAGTCCCTGTGTTGCCCAGATGTTGGTGGGAACACAGACACACTTTTTGTGACACTACATCTATCTTTACGATACTTTAGAGGCCTTGTGTTGTAACCTTTTAAGATCTGTCAAAAAGGTAGCTCTGCCACGTAGCTCTGCTATTTGGCTTTGCTATCTAAGGTTCTCAGACTCGAAGAGAGGCTATTTGACTCTTCTGATTTCCTGGGATCTTTATTGGTTATGACCCAAATGACTCTTTGGTAACGTCACCTTGACTTCAACCCCTAGAGTAAAGCCAACCTTGTACATATAGTGAGCCATAGTACCTTCCAAATTAGGACAGGATGCTTTCCCATTGCTAGGATGTATGATACCGCTTGTCTGAATAGTGAAACCCTAAATCATTTCAACCTAGGACAGGATAACCCTACCCTCCATAGGGGTGTTTGTTCTCTTTCTTGCTATGTGTTATGTGCAATGTATTGGATCTTTACAGGGTTTCTCAAATTCGAATGAGTGGTTCAGGTTGTTCAGTTTAGCACCATTACTTCAAAAAAAAAAAAAAAACAAAAACATAAAATCAAAAAATAAAAAATAAAAAATAAAAAAGGGGCCGAAATCCCACAAAGTCGACCATCTCTGTGATTGGGGAGTGACCACCTGTTGATTGCACGGGCTTTATTTTGAATGTTGTCGATGGCCCACACTTTGGCTGGCAATTTGAGAATGGTTTTACTCTGAGTTCTGAATTGAGTATTGAGTCTAAGTTTGATTCCACCAAGTTTGTAGAGTTAGAGTCAGGCTCGAGTCAGCCTAATGAGTCAGAGTCTGTTGATTTTCGATAGTGCTAACCTAGACATTTCTGTCCTGTCTAGGTCCTCTTTGTCATTTTCTTTTGAGTATGTTGTCAAAAGTTTGTTGTTATTGCTGAGTCATAGTCTCTTTTCAAAAAAAAAAAATCAAAAAAAAATGTCATAGAGTCTGCCTACTTTTCTGTGCCTTTAAATCATTGCATTGACCAAAGTTTTTCAAAACCTTTTCGAAAACGCTGATAAAAACAAAGAGGAAGAATTACCTCGGGATTTGCAAATTTTGATCAACTGAGAGGAAGGGAGGTGTGCTAAGCCCTTGATGAATGAGATCATTTTTGTTAATGTGGGTACTAAGAAGGATCCTGGCTTGGTCCAAATTGGTTCTATCTTGTCTTCGTAAGAGTACGAGTGATTAGTCATTTTGTGAAAAGATTTCAAAAACTGTTTTTGCGTGGTCCTACGAAGACATGCTTGGAATTAGTTATACAGCATATGATCCCTCTTGACTCGTGGTCCGACCTCCTTAGCTCCTTAGCTTTCAAACCTTGATTCGAAGTATTCAATGATCATTCAAAGTGTAAGGCTTGCATAGCCGAATTGGAAATAGCCCTTGAACTAGGGGCCATGATGTGATTCAAATGGAGGCAGCCCTTCAACTAGGGGCAATAAGGTCGAATATGATTTAGATTGGAAATAGCCCTTGAACTAGGGGCAATGATGTGATCCAGATTGGAAATAGCCCTTGAACTAGGGGCCATGATGTGATTCAAATGAAGGCAGCCCTTCAACTAGGGGCAATAAGGTCGAATGTGATTCAGATTTGAAACAGCCCTTGAACTAGGGGCAAAAGTGTGAGGCTTGCATAGCTGAAATGGAGGCAGCCCTTGAACTAGGGGCAATAAAGCATCATCCTTGAGAGGCTCGCTAGGCCGAAAATCCGGAAGGGTGACCCAGGCAAAAGTTAGAGCACAAAAAAAAAAAAAAAAAAAAAAAAAGAAAAATAAAAAGAGAAAAATGAAAAGCTCGCAAGGTTGAAAACCCGAAAGGGCGGCTTTGGCAAAAGTTAGAGCGTAAAAGGAGAGTGTCAATACCCGAGTGAACCTTAGCCAAAACTATGTAGGGCCTAGGATTCAGATTGGAAGCAACCCTTGAACTAGGGGCAAGAAGGTTGGATGTGATTTAGATTTGAAGCAGCCCTTGAACTAGGGGCAAAAGGTTGGATGTGATCAAAGAGTTAAAATTGAATCGTTTCCCAATGAAGACCGTCCAGAAAGGCCAAACCCAGAATTTGAGAGAATGAATTTTATTATTGAAGGACAATCGAGTTCCTATCTACTACACTAGGGGCAACAAATTCAGACCCAAGTAGCCTAGTCCCTACATCATCATATCTCCTGGTCAAGTGTAGCAGTTATTATTATAGATTTAAATGGCCTAGAGATTTCACACCCAATCAACATGGACAAGCTAAACTGAAAGTAACCCTTGAGAGGCTCGCTAGGCTGAAAATCCGGAAGGGCAACCTAGGCAAAAGTTAGAGCAGAAAAACAAAAAATTAAAAAAAAAATGATGAAAAAAAATAAAAATGAAAAAAAAATGATGAAAAATGAAAAGCTCGCAAGGTTGAAAACCCGAAAAGGCGACTTTGGCAAAAGTTAGAGCACAAAAGGAGAGTGTCAATACCCGAGTGAACCTCAGCCCGAACTACGATGGCCTGATTCCTATCTTTGGGATACGTAGGTAGCTTCATCTTGAAGTTCGGCCCTAATAATTTTTCAACTCATTCATCTCGTCCATGTTTTGATTGGTGTATCTTTAGTCGACTTGGTTGTCCTATCCGTGTTTGATTGGTGTATCTTTGTTCTGCTCAGTTCAATTGGTTCGATTTAACTTGGTTCAGTTCGGTTCCATTCGGTTTGGCGGTTCGGTTCGGTCCGGTCCAGTTTTGCTCGACTTTATTCGGTTCGGATTGGCTTGGTTCGGTTGGCTTGGTTCAGATATCACCTTTGATTATCTGGTTTGGGACTATGCACCCCAATGGTTGATTCCATGTTAGTTGGGTAGTGGCCATTTGCAAAAATAGGTTTTGATTAATTTGAATGAAGCTGACTAATTTTTCTCGAAAATTGTTCCATTTTTGCAAAACTTGGACTATTCTTTGGATTTGAAAAGGGAAAATTTTCAGTGCTCACAATTTAGCTTACATGATTTCAAAACAGAAAATGGAATAAGTATGCTAATCCAACCCTCATGTTGATCAAAACATTTTTTACAAAAAAAATCAAGAAAAAAAAAAAATCAATCAAGGCAATGAATTAGGGGCATGGTTGAGTCAGTGATTCTATCTTCTCTCCCGCTCGAGTCATCTAGTTAGTGTATCGAAGTGTGTATCCATACCAGTCAGTGTATTTATACCAGTTAGGGTAGTCATACCAATCAGTGTATATAAGTGTGTTCCTTTCATACCAGTCAGTATAGTTATACCAGTCGGTGTATTTATACCAGTCAGTATATATAAGTATGTTTGGATTATTTTGGCTTCGTTTTTCTTACGTTGAGTCAGTTTTATTTTTATTCAGGTCAGTATGGATCAATGTCCAATTCAGAGTTCCAATTTCAATCAATCTCAAATTCGATCAAACAAAAGTATTTTCAAACTCAAAGTGATATGCCAGTCACACCATTGAGATACAAAACTGAAACTTTTTATACAGTCAGGGGAGGACATCCCCGATTACAGAGACTCCAAAAAAAAAAAAAAATACAAAGACTCCAAAAATAAGCAAAAAATAAAAAAAAAACAAAAATAAAAAAAAACAACAGAAAATACAGAAAAAAGAAGAAAACAAGAAATACAAAAAACAAGAAAAAGAAAAAGAAAAAAAAGAGGGATCTTTTTTTCTTTCTTCTCCGGTGACGGCCACGAACCAACTTCACTTACTCAGCTCTTCCGTCGCCAAGCTCTTCCGCTTTTTGTCGTCAACCTTCGAAGGCCCTTCTCCAGTACTTCCGCCAAGAACTACCACAGTGTTTCCGCCGAGAGAGTCGGCTCCCCGCCGGCTATCAAATGAGAGGTACGAAGGTGACCCAAATCGGGCCATAGAGGTGGATTGCCTTTTCAGCTCCTTGTTTTCAGCCTTCAGCTCCTTGTTTTCAACCTTCAAGGCACAAATCTCTGCCCGTGCATCTCTGTACATGCACTGGAGTAGAGACAGTTGGGCGTTGACCTGGTATACCTCACACGCCTTGTTTTGCAGACAGTGAGACAGGTTGGTGACCGCCGCCACTGTCTCCATGCAGGACCTCAACGTGTAGTGGTTGGCCTCGATATCATTTTGAGTAGCCATCACTTGCTCAACTGATAGTGTGGGAAGACTAGGTTGAGTAAGAGCAGGGGCACTTGGCCTAGAGGAGCTCGATGGACCATTAAGATCCGGAAAAAGAGAGAGAGGGCGAGATGAAGCCATGTATAGGAAGAGAGAGGAAAGAAGGGAGTCACAGAGGAATGACAGAAAATAGATGAGGAAAAGAAGAAGGAGGAGGAAGACGGAAAAGTGATGAAGAAGAAGATGAAAGAGTGATGGAAGCAGAAGAAGAGAACGGTTAAGAAGAAGAGGGAAGATACTGAAGAGAAGAAGAAGACGAGAGAGAAAGACAAAGAGAGGGTGAGAGCCGAGGCAAGCTTACATCGAGGCGGTCTGCTTTTGTCGGCTAGTGACGCAAAAGCAGGCCGCGTGTCAGGCGTAGCTATCGAAAAATAGGGAGAGACGCGAGAGTGTTGTGTATGCATATATGTATATATATTGTATAGCTATGTAATATAGATATTTGTTTGAACATTTGGGTCACAGGTGTGGCTTGGGTTCAGTGGTATGGCTCAATGGTTGAAGGCTGAAAGGCTGAGCCCGAGGTCAGGGGTTCGAACCCCACATCAAGTGTTTCTTGGTTTTGTTTTTGTTTTGGTTTTGATGTAGATGTTTTGTCCACCTATATATATATATATTTGTTTGAATTGTTTCTGTCACACGAGTGGCTTGGGTTCAATGGTTAGGCCCAGTGGTTGAAGAGTGAGAGGCTGAGCCTGAGGTCAGGGGTTCGAACCCCACATTGAGTGTTTCTTTTGGTTTGTTTTGGTTTTATGTATATATATGTCTTGTATATTATATATATATATATATTTGTTTGTATATTTTGTCACAAAAATGACGTGGCTCAGTGGCTAAGGACTCCAAGACCAGGCCTAAGGTCAGGGGTTTGAAACCCCGTATCCCCACATCCATGCATTTTATGTTTTCCCTTTCTTTTTGCGTGTTTTGCGTACGTGTGCTGACGTCAGCAAACGGAATATGCCTTCTCAGTAAAGGCATCTTCCCGCTGACGGTTGCAAACGGAATATTCTATGTCTGTGTATATATCCATATATATTTGTGTATATGTCTGTATATATCTGTGTCATATATACGTGTATATATACTGTATATGTCTATGTCTGTGTATAGGTCTGTTATTTGTCTGTGTATATTGCCGTATTCGTATGTATTTTGTTTGTACATGGTATATGTATACGGTATTTGGTTCGAACATACAATTCCTTCTTTCATTCTGTGCATCTATCGCACAATAATCTCACTTCGTGCACCTACCACTCAAATTTCAATTTCAATTCCATCGCATTATCTTGTGCATACCAATTTCAACCGCCCTGCTTTGGGCACCGCACTGCTTTGTGCATCAAATTCAACCGCCCTGCTTTGGGCACCGCACTGCTTTGTGCATCAAATTCAATCGCCCTGCTTTGGGCACCGCCCTGCTTTGTGCATCAATTTCAATCGCCCTGCTTTGGGCACCGCACTGCTTTGTGCATCAATTTCAATCGCCCTGCTTTGGGCACCGCCCTGCTTTGGGTACCGCACTGCTTTGTGCATCAATTTCAATCACGCTACCTTTCGCATCGCACTATCTTGTACACTGTCCCGGTCTATGAGACCTTAAATCCTACGTGGTCTAGGAGACCTTAAATCCTCTAAAGGTGCAATTCCTTTGGTGTTTGTCGTGCCCGAACGACTTCAATCGGTCTGGAATAGTCACCTGACTGTGTTTGTAATGAGTTCCTAGGAGATCAACTGAGACAGTGGAAACTAGAGTTCGAATGGCGATGCCTAGAACGCAAAAGGTTTGGGATTTCCGAGACTAAAGTCTGGTTTAAATACCCAGGGGTATATCCCCGGCTTGAAATCTGTATGGCAGCCCCATAGGTTGAGATAGCTTGTATGCGCCTCAACTCTGGAAACTGAACCAACCTAGTCCGTCACCCTGTTGGAGAATAGGGAAAGTTGCAAACATAGCCAGCACTCCATGACATTGTATTGCATTGTATAAATCATCAATTTTCAAACAACCATTGTTATTCTCCTTGGTTAAAACCTTCCCTCTCTCCGTATGAAATACGTTGAGATACACCTGTTGGTTACACCATTGTCATTCTCCTTGGTTAAAACATTCCCTCTCTCCGTATGAAATACATTGAGATACGCCTGTTGGTTACACCATTGTCTTTCTCCTTGGTTAAAACCTTCCTTCTCTCCGTATGAAATACGTTGAGATATGCCTGTTGGTTACACCATTGCCTTTCTCCTTGGTTAAAACCTTCCCTCTCTCCGTGTGAAATACGTTGAGATACGCCTGTTGGTTACACCATTGTCATTCTCCTTGGTTAAAACCTTCCCTCTCTCCGTATGAAATACGTTGAGATACGCCTGTTGGTTACACCATTATTGTTTTCCTTGGTTAAAACCTTCCCTCTCTCCGTATGAAATACGTTGAGATACGCCTGTTGGTTACACCATTGTCTTTCTCCTTGGTTAAAACCTTCCCTCTCTCCGTATGAAATACGTTGAGATATGCCTGTTGGTTACACCATTGCCTTTCTCCTTGGTTAAAACCTTCCCTCTCTCCGTATGAAATACGTTGAGATACGCCTGTTGGTTACACCATTGTCATTCTCCTTGGTTAAAACCTTCCCTCTCTCCGTATGAAATACGTTGAGATACGCCTGTTGGTTACACCATTATTGTTTTCCTTGGTTAAAACCTTCCCTCTCTTCGTATGAAATACGTTGAGATACGCCTGTTGGTTACACCATTGATTTTCTACCTGGTTAAAACCTTCCCCCTCTCCGTATTAAATACGGTTAGGTATGCCTGTTGGTTACACCACCCTTCCTCCTCTCGCGTGAAACGCGTTTGGGTTGCAAATCGGTTAAAAACAGCAGGTGCGCCTGTCTGTTTACACCACCTCGGTTAAAAACATCATGTGCGCCTGTTGTTTACACCATCTTTCCTCCTTTCGCGTGAGACGCGTTAGGCCTTTGATTCACTTGGTTAAAAACATCAGGTGCACCTATCGTTTACACCATTTTCCTCCTTTCGCGTGAGACGTGTTAGGATGTTGGTTTCTCTTGGTTAAGGTCTTCCCTCTCTTGCATGATCATAAGTTCTTCAAATTGGCTTCGCGAAGCGTGTAAGTCCAACCTTCAAACTGCATTTTGAGCATGTCACTTGCATTCTGCCCCTGAACTACACTGGTTTGATTCCTTGCAAAGTGATACGTAGGCAACTTTCGGGTTCAACCACTTGCATTACATCTGGTTTGTTTGCTCAAGTCTTACGGTCTTGTCAAAAGGGTCATCTTCGGGCTTTGACATTCACTCACGTCATTTCATGACTTCGAACTCTGTCAAAGAGGGGCAACTGTAGACACCCCATTTTGACCGGCCCTAAGACTTGGGCATTTTATTTTGACCACCCTCACCAGAAAAATCAAATTGAAATTTTAATCCCGAAACTCACCCATTTTGGTCAAATTAAAATATTTTTGTGTGTTTGTACAAATTTTAGGTGTGTTTATATAAATTGGTATGTGATATTTGATAAAAAAAAATAATAAAAACAAAAAAAGAAAAAATAGAAAATAAAAAAAAAAGATAAAAGAAAAAGAAAGGTAATGGGTGTTGGTGCACAATATTTTAATAGGATCATGTGATGGTTTAGTGGAGAAAATTAAAAATCAAATATATATGGCTAGTGGATGGAGTGGGTGATATATAAAAAAAAAAAAAAAAAAAGAGCAAGAGAAAGGAGGGGGAGGGGACAGTTTTTCGGTGGGAAAGGATTTTAGAGTGAGTGGGGGAATATAGAAAAAAAAGGGGGCATCATATTGGAGCAGGTGAAGACAATTTTGAAAAAGAGAAAAGGAGGGGAGTGGGTGGTGAAATATGATGAGGGGTCTGTAGTGGAGGGTTTGTTTTAATATATCTTTCCATTCATTACAGTTGGGGAGGGAAGACATGATTCACACATTGCTAGACAGATACAGATTGACACAGCAGCAAGGCAAAGACATGCACTAGTTCTCTCTCTGCTCTCTAGGACATGCACATACACAAAGAGACCTCTCTCTCTCTCTTCTCTCTCTCGGGGTGGGTTCTCCACAGAGGTGGTGATCTCTCTATCCTTCCACAGACATCACACAGAGGCATATGTGTGATTCATATACGGCCGCAGCTGGGGGGAGAGGGGAGGAGCGACACACACGGCCTCTCTCTCTCTCTCTCTCTCTCTCTCTCTCTCAACCTGGTCTCTCTCTCTCTCGGTTGGAGTTTGAAGAATAAACCCATACACTGTAACACACACACCCAGTACACCATACACCCACACACGGCATGCACACCAGCACCACTCACACACACTCAGCTTCACAAACCCAGCACACCCATCACCACCATACACACACTCACACATACACGTAGCTTCACTGATACACACACCCATACACCCATTCAATACACACACTCAGTTTCACAAACCCAGCACACCCATCACCACCATACACACCTCTTTCTCACTCACATGCACATGGGAGCCCATACACGTAGACACACATCATACACCACACACCCACACACAAGCACTGATCTCTCTCTCCCCCACAAACAGACCTCTCTCTCTCTCGGCATGCACACCAAACACAGCTCTCTTCTCTCTCTCTCTCACGGCAGCAGCAACCCAGCTGCACACACTCTCTTTCTCGCTCTCTTTCGGCACCTCACAGATAGGTCACCACACGAGACCCATGCATGACACACACCTACACGATGCACAGGGGGGCATGGGCTCTCTCTCTCTAGAAGAGGAGACCCACTACCACGGGTAGAGAGGAGGAGAATACACAACACATTCATCACACCACCGCAGCCATAACACCCATACACTATACACACACACCACCCATGCATACACAGCCTCTCTCTCTAAAAGAGGAGACCCAGCACCCACTCAACCGGGCTCTTGCTCTCTCTCTCTCCATGGTGCACTGTAACCCCATGCATTGATCATTCACAGACACACACACAGCTGGACATAGACCAAGGAACCATGCACTCTCTCTCTCTCGGCTTAGAGAGAGAAAAGGTGGTAAGTGGGTGAGCATGTGTGGGTGTTTGGTTTTGAGGATGGTTCATGGGTGTAAAACAAAAAAGGGTGTCTAGAGAGAGAAAAGGTGGCGAGTGGATGAATGATATAATGTAGCATGCGAGGTACAACTCCGAGGTTCTGAAGAGGAGATAGTCACACTTTCTCTCTCTACACTCTCAGGAAATTTGCACATCATCCAATAGTGATTTCCCTATAAGCCATGCTAGTCAGATTTCAAATCTGTTCCTTGGTTTGCCGCTTGAATCTAGAAAATGTGAATCATGCGATGTTGCGGAACCCGAGACATGCGAAAAGGAGTGACATGTGCCAGTGATGAAGTTGTTTATTTTATTTTTATTTTGAGTGTTGTGGAGATTTTATTTTATTTTATTATTCTCCTCTCTCCCTCATTCGAATCTGTAATAATTCAAGTATTGTAATAATTCCCCAACACCGCTTCTTTCTATCCCGTTCTTTAATCGCTTTCCCTAACTGTGTGTATGTATATATCTGACATGCCATGCATATCTATGCTTTACATTTATGTCTCCTGCATTAAGATTCGACTGTATTTACATGTGTGGATTTAATCAATTCTTCTGTGATTCTATGCGCTACCGTATGTTTTGAGATGATTCACATGCCATATTCTAGAAGCCGAATCTTTAGTGCATCTCATGAGTGAATTGCATTAGGATTCTGTATATAAGATCATGCATATTTTACTAACTTTTTTTTGTAGCTGTTCGAGGGTCGTCGGTCAATTTGTGAGTTTTTATGCTTTAGCATCTCATTTGTGTGTGATTTTCTTATTATGTTTAACATCCTACCATGTGGCTATTTGCTTAAGTGATATAACTGTATGAATGCCTGTGGATGAAGGCTTGTTGTTTGAATTGGAATAATTCAATAAATGTACGTTTTAAGCCCACTTTGCAGTGACAAATTCACAAACTTTAAGCCCACTTTGTCAAGTGGCAAATTCAAACCCTTTTCAAAAAACAAACATGAAGTTGAATTGTTCCAATTTGAGCAAACTAGTCTATACTTGTATGCTTCATATAGTAAATTTTAGGATTTACTAAAATAATCAGAACATGAACATATAAAGAAAATAAAAAGTCATATCATGGTTTAGTAGAGGCCGATCTTTTGATCGAGTGAGCGGGGGTGCTCATTATTAACCTTCCCCTCTCATACCTAAGGTTCCGAGCCAAGCATCCTTGGTTACGACGAACAGTGGCCTTGGCACCGAGTCATGGGTTTCCTAATTTCCCCAAATATTAGGTGGCGACTCTGAGATCTGATGACGCAGTCCATTTTTGACAAAATTGCAATAAAATGGTTTTCAATAAAAGTTGCTAAATCTGGACTCTCATCTACGTTTCACATTGCACTCGTGAAACTTGAGATCAAAGAGATCTCGGGGGGTCTGAACTGTTTAACGCGCGCGGGTACCCCCCCGGGCATGTTACACAAGACTAGCAAAGAGGATTTACACTACAAGTGTAAGCAGCAAATGAGGGAAGCTCTAACCAACCAAAAACATAGTTGTATCATGGCAAAACATCATCAAAAACACATTGAAATGGTGGCCCAAAAGCCTAGGCAAGATGGCATATACAATGGCTCATTTTTAAAGCATAAAGAACCAACCCTCCCAAGTATTGAAAGAGTGAAAGATGTGAGGGCATGACCACACTACATGCACTGAAATCACATTCCAAATGATGCCAAATAATTCAAATAGCCCAAGCAATGCATGCTAGTGACTTGGAAACTCAAAGCTAGTGAGCTAGAATGCACTATGGCTATACAAAGCATGGCATGCATGACCAAAAAAACATAAATCAGACCTAGAGCATGCTAAAACATGACCAATAATTTGCTGGAGTGGAGCCAAAGTCATGCTAGAATGATGGTCCAAAGCATGATGCATGTTAGGCTAGATTGCAAGATTACACTACAAGTGTGGAATGCATGCAAGTGGTGACTCAACCAAGCTAAAACAGAGGTATTCCATGCCAAAATAACACAAAAAACAAGTTGAGAACAAGCCAACACATGCTAGAAAACCATGCTCAAACATGAGGCCAAAAAGGCAAGCATCCAAGATACAAGGAGAGGGGATGACCCCCTCCTATTTGGGACCTCAAAACACACTTTTCACCACTGAAATTCCTCTGAGTTTCAATTGTGAAAAGGCCAAAAAGAGGTGGTCCCAATAGCTTAAAAGGATAGCACAAAAACAATGCCAAACAAGGCACAAGAGGGGGTAGACCACCCCCAACACCAAAGAAGCCTTAAACAAACATATTAAGCACTAAAAATCAGAACTTTTTGCAGTAGAAAGTCAAGCCAAAATAAGCATGCAAATAGGTCCAAAAGCTTAATCAAAATAAAGCTTTAAAGGGCTAGTTGACTCACCCTTAAAGAACAACTTCAAAGCTGCAACTCCAGCAGCTTTTCTGAGCTCAAACCAATCCAAAAACACCAAAACCAACTTCTAAGTGCCTCAGCTCCAAGAGTATGGTGTTTCACTATGTGTTTGTGTGCAAAAGTAAGAAGAAAAGGGACTTTTAAGCACAAAACAAGAGAAAGGAGGAATTATAGAGATAAAACATATGTATAGCTCTCAGCCCAATTTTCTGAACCTGAGATAAAAGGGAGGGGGCTGAGATAAAAGGGAGGGGGCTCCCTCTTATAGAAAATCAAGAATCAAGCTTCTTGAACAAGCTAAGAGCTTGAATCAATCCATCCATACACGTGTATGGAGGATGAGTTCTGTGCCCAACAGCTGGCACAGCTGGCATCCACAACACCTGCAGAATATGCAGGAAAGCTACCGACCAGTTGAAGTGGTCGGCCAGCTACTTACACTGGTCGACTTACCAGTGAAAGTGGTCGGCCAGGGGGAGGAGTGGTCTGCACAAGGAAAGCAAGGTGGTGGCATGGTGGCCTACCAATTTTGGTGGTCCAAAGACCACCAAGACCAGTTGGCCGACCAGAAAACTGGCTGGCGGAGAAGAAAAGTGGTTTTTAGGGAGAGAAACTAGTCTCCAACCCTCATTCCACCCTCCAAGCAAGGAAAACAAGGTTTGTGCCAAAAACAAACCAAAAAGGATGCAAGACAAGAGTCCGGGGGTTGAGGCGCGCAGCCGGAAGCCTCGAAAACTAGTCTACGGGCACCAAAAGTGGTCTACGAGGGAAAAGTGGTCTCCAAGACCTCTGTGTCCCTCTAGACCAAGGAAACAAGGCATGGTTCGAAAACCAGGTCAAAAGGAGAACGGTAAGCGGTCCCGAGACAAGGCGCGCGGCCGAAGACTCCGGAAATCGAAAACTAGCCTACAAGAGGAAAAAGTGGTCTACGGACCTCTCTCTCCCTCCAGGGAAGGTCAACAAGGCTTGGTCCACAAACCGAGCCAAAACACAAAAAGTTCAGAGGCCCGGAGGCAAGGCACTCAGCCGAAAACTCTGGAAACTTGAAACGAGCACAAACATGCGCAATCATCGAGCGCTCAATCAATGACGTCTGAGTCTTAAGGTCGGTCAAAAATGGGGTGTCTACAGATTTGCAACAGGTTTGCTACTGACATTGCTTGGCGTTGCTCCTGGCTTAATCTGACCGAAATGAGCTATGCATGGGTTGGCAACCTGGCATTCAACTGATTAGCCTGACACACTGTGTATTTTACTTTTCGTTCTGGTTCGGATGTCAGTTTGGACATGATCAGACTTGCCCAGAGGAGGAGGTAGAGTACTTGGTTTCATTCCCTATCCGAGGTTCACATTTGGCTAGATACCTCATTACTTGGAGGATGAGAGAACTTCTAGCTCCTGCCCCTAGTTTCAGTTGCGCCCTTTCTGGTGAGTGCCTGGCTTGGCTTGAGGATAAGGCACAAACCGGGCCCACTTTAGCATCAGAGGCTTCCACAAGCACAAGTGGGGAATGCAGGAACACTTGACTCATCTATGCCCCTAGTTTATTGCTTTGATCATACTTTTTGAGTTTTATGAATGTAATAAAAGCAACTTTGATTTGTATCGAGAGTTGGAGAACTTTGTATTGAAGTTAATGAAATTAAAGTTATGAGCACTGAAAGTTTTCCTTTCGGTCCAAAAATGGTCTAAGTTGTAAAAGGAAAAATTTGAATAAAAATCAACTTTTATCAAAACTTTTCAAAACCATTTTCGATAAGGATCACCACTTGACACGCACAAAATCCATCCACGAGATGTACAACCCCGAATCTGAAGATCACAAATTGCCCCTTGACTGAATAACACTGTTTAGCATTGTAACCAGTTCTCAGAATAAAGATCACAATGGAGCTCTCAGATAAAGAACAGACAAAGATGACCTGATCAGACACATGGACAGGACAGTTAAGTTAGAGGTGTTTACGGTCGAACTTCAAGATGAAGTTGCCTACGTATCCCGAAGATAGGAATTTGGCCTTACGTAGTTCAGTTTAGGTTCACTCGTGTATTAACGCTCTTCTTTTACGCTCTAACTTTTGCCAAGGCCGCCCTTTAGGGTTTTCAACCTTGCGAGCTCAGTTTTTCTTTATTTCCAATTTTTTGTGCTCTAATTTTTGCCTAGGTATCCCTTCCGGGTTTTCGGCCTAACGAGCCTCTCAAGGATAGTATTTCTTCAACTTGTCCATGTTGATCGGTTGGGAAAATTCTAGGTCATCCAGGTCCATGAGAATAACAGCTCCACCCGACCAGATAGTTTTGATGATGTGAGGACCAGTCCAATTCAGTCTGAACTTGCCCCTAGGTCATGAATGGAAGCTCGGTTGTCTTTTAGCACCAAATCCCTTTCTTTGAGATTCCTGGACTTAACCTTCTTTTGAAAAGCCCTGGCAATTCAACGTTGATAACCCTGAACATGGTATAGCACTTTCAGCATTCTCTTATCAAACAACATTAGTTCTTCGAACCTACTCTGTTACCAGTCCACTTTTGCTATCTAACACTTAGCCATAACTCGTAGTGACGGGACTTCTATTTCGATTGGCAGAATAACTTCCATCCCATAAACAAGAGAGTAAGGAGTTGCCCCAGTAGACGTCCGAATCGAAGTTCTATAGCCCTAGAGTGCAAATGGCAATTTGTCTGGCCAGCCCTGTAGGTCTCAACCATCTTCTATAAAATATACTTGATGTTCTTGTTGGTGGCTTTAACAGCCCTGTTGGTTTACGGCCGGTAAGTAGATGACTTATGGAAAGCCACGTTATATTTCTCCAACAAGTCAATTACTTCTTTCTTGAAATGGGAACCATTATCTGAGATGATCTCGTTTGGGACTCCATAACGGCAAATGATGTTGTTTCGGATGAACTTAGCCACATACGCTGCTTTTAACACTACATAAGACTGAGCTTCCACCCACTTTGTAAAGTAATCAATTGCCACCAGAATGTATTCATGCCCATTTGACCCTTTCGGTGTAACTGCGCCAATGACATCGATTCCCCAGACTGAGAAAGGCCATGGTGAAGTCATGTTATACAGTTTTGACGGCGAGATGTTCATGCGATTAGCATGAATTTGGCATTTGTGGCATCGCCACACAAAACTGAAACAATCCTCCTCCATAGTAGACCAGTAGTAACCTTGCCTGAGAATCTTCTGGGCTAAGATTACTCCATTCATGTGTGCTCCGCACTCTCTCCCATGGATGGCCTCCATTAGGCGCTTTGATTCCTCTGCGTCGACACACAACTTGTGCATTCCCAGATGACCCCTCTTGTACAGTTTACCTCCGCAAATGATAAATTGAACGGCCATCTGCCATATTGCCCTCTTATCTTTGGCATTTGCTCCTGGTGGAAAAACCTCATTTTCCAAGAAGTTCCAGATATCATAGTACCAAGGGTTTTGATCTTGAACTTCATCTATTGCAGTGATAGTCTTGTAGGCTGGCGTATACCTCTGCTCAATGTTGATCGGACACATTCGGACTCCAAACGGAATGTCTATCATAGAAGATAGAGTTGATAAGGCGCTAGCGAACCTGTTGTTCTCTCTTAATAGATGTGTGAAAGTCAGCTGCTCAAACCTAGGAATCAGAGCGTCTAGGGTTTGGTGATAGATCTTCATCTTTTCTTCTTTGACCTTCTAGTCTCCATTCGCTTGAGACACAACTAGGTTTGAGTCCCTGATTACGTCCAACCTTTTTGGCCCTAGTTCCAGGGCAGCTTCCAAACCAGCGATACACGCCTCATATTCTGCTTCATTATTGGATACCTTGAACCGGAGTTTGAAGGCTAAGGGTATATCTGAATTGTCGGGCGCTATCAGTAACACCCGTATCCCATAATCGTATTAATTAGACGCTCCGTCAAAGTACGTTGTCCAAATCTCTTCCTCGACATGCAAAATAGCTTCATTTGTGAACAGGTATTCTACCACTTCATCCCCTTCTAGTGGGTGATCTGCCAGGAACTCTGCTACTGCTCTCCCCTTGACCGACTTACGAGTAACATACTTCAGATCAAATTCGGAGAGAAGAAACAACCGATGGGCTAGCCTATAAGCACTGGTTTCTAGAAGAGATATTTGATGGGATCTAATCACGAAACCAGAATTACAAAGTGAGCTAACAAGTAGTGCCTCAACTTCCTAGTAACCCATACCAAGGCCAAGCAAGTTTTCTCCAGCGGGGTGTAGTGGGTCTCGTAATCCAGCATTTTCGTGCTCAAATAATAGATGACTTTCTCCACCATATCCTCAGATTCCTAAGTAAGCATACATCCCATCGTTGTGTCCATTACTGACAGATACAGAATCAAAGGCTTCCCTGGCTCTGGCAGCGACAACACGGGTGTGTTCTGAAGGTACTACTTGATCTGCTCAAAAGCGAATTGACATCGATCATCCCATCGAAATTTCTTTCCTTTCTTCAGGAGACTAAAAGTGGTTCACAAGTCAAGATTAGTTTAGAAATAAATCGTCTTATGAATTATACTTTACCTAGAAAGCCTCGCTCCTCCTTTTCAGTCCTTGGTGGTGGTATTTCTAGGATGGCCTTGATTTTGAAAGGATTTACCTTGATACCCCTCTGTGTAATCAAGAAACCCAGCATTTTCCCTACTGTTATGCCAAAAGTACACTTCTGTGGATTAAACCTGAGTTTGTATTCTTTGATCCGTTGAAAAAATTTCTTCAAGGCAGTGTAGTGGCCATCTCTTTCCTTGGACTTGACAATTATGTCGTCCACGTACACCTCGACCTCTTTATGGATCATATCATACAGAATTATGGTTGCAGCCCTTTGATAGATAGCCCTAGCATTTTTCAGCCCAAACGGCATCACCTAATAGCAGTAGGTTCCCCATGGCATAGTGAAGGCAGTTTTCTCTCTGTCCTCAGGTGCCATCAGAATTTGGTTATACCCGGAAAATCCATCCATAAAGGAGAGCAACGCATGGCCTGTGGTGAAGTGCACTAACTCGTTGATGTGTGGTAAGGAAAAGTCCTCCTTTGGACTGGCCTTATTCAGATCTCTGAAGTCCACACACACCTGAATTCTAGCATATTTCTTTGGCAATGGAACAATGTTGGCCAACCAAGTCGGGTACTCAGATACTAGTAAGAACCCTTCGTCTATTTGCTTAGTGACCTCCTCTTTAATCTTCAAAGCCCAATCCGGGCGTATCCCCCGCAACTTCTGCTTGACGGGTCGGGCTTCGGGGTCAAGAGGGATCCGATGCTATGCAATCTCAGGATCGATTCCAGGCATGTTTTCGTAGGACCACTCGAAAACATCTTTGAAATCTTTTAATAAAGCGACTAAGCGCTTGCGCTCCTCCGAAGACAACGTGGACCCGATCTGGACCAAATGCAGAACCTTTTCAATACCCACATTAAAAGCAATGATTTCATCAGCAAGGGATTTTTCAAACCTCTCATTCTCTCGATTAATCAAAATTTTCAAAACCAGAGGAATTCCTTCTTCATGGTTTTTATCAAAATTTTGAAAATCATGATCAATGCAATAAACAAGCGGCACAGAGAAATACTCAGAACCTACTGTGGCATTCTCATTCAAAAGGTCTAGCTCATCCAGTTCCTCGATTATAACCGACTCAAAGGAAAAAGAAAAGGACAACCTGGACAAAACCTCGGCATCTGGGTTATCAACCCTAGGAATATCGAGCCCGAACTCAGAAGAACCGGAATCTAATTCCGACTCCACAGACTCTGTGGAATCAGATTCTAGTTCACTACTCGACTTAGAACTACTAGACAGGTAGCCCTCCTCTAGATGCCAAACAAGGGATGGTACGTCAGATGCATCCAAGATACTGCTAGAAGGGTTTACACCCGGTTGGTCCCCGATCATGGAAACGGTCAGGTTATCCCCCAAGCTCTCTAAGTCGATCGGAGGATCCGAAAGAAGACATGCCAGTGCTACTCCTACTTGAAGCTCGCTACTGTTGGAATCATTTTATGTGCTTTGTGCAGTTTCAGCAGTCGGTTCAGCCATTTCTTCTGTATCACTATCTTGCAGCTGCAAATCAAAGAAAATCTCAAAGCCAGGAACCCGCTGCTTTTGAGAGTTCAACCAGGGTTTGGGGAAACCACAAAATGGGAAGTCTTCACCTTTCCGAACAAAATAACCATTTAGAGTTCCCCGAATTGGTCTGTGTACAAGTTCATAGCGTTTGTTGGTCTGCTCAGCTCTGGCTCTGCTAGCCATTTCTTTCCCTTTCCTAACCCAATCCTCTTTGGTGGGCGTATAGCCAAGACCAAAGACATGCAGGTTATGTGGCACATCGGCCAATGTAGTAATGCCCTTCCGGCCACTTCTTCCCAAACCCATTCCTGGCATATGTTGAAGCTTGTTCATGACGTAGATTGATTAAGCACTGACATATAAGCCCTCATCTGATACCAAGATGGTTTGTACTGCCCGGGCCTCGGCCAAGGTAAATCCTGAAAGGAAAGCATCCTCTTTGCCATGAACAATTTCCAGCACAGGCATAGTTATCTCTGGCAGAGGATGGATAGATGAATTTTCGAACACAATTGCCACCTCCTTCCCATGAGGGTATTTCAGCATTTGGTGAAGAGTAGAGGAGACAGTTTTCACTTGGTGCAGCCACGGCCTTCGAAGCAATAGATTGAAAGTGGCCGGTATGTTGAGGACGCGAAACTCAATATCCTGTTAAGCCAAACCCACTTGAACTTTAATCTGTAATGTGCCCATCACCTTCTGGCTGGTGTTGTCATACGCCCGGATCACCTGGGCTATAGGCATGAAAGTTGCCTATTTTAGACCAATGGCATAGGCTGTATGAGATGGGCAGATGTTGATTGCTGACCCGGTGTCAACCAATACCACTGGAACCCACTTTTCTCGGCACTCCACTGATATGTATAGAGGCTTGTTGTGTGCAAAGCCTTTCGGAGGTAGTTCCTTGTCCGAGAAGGTTAGAGTTGGTGCAGTGCCTCCCGGGAAGACCAATCCTACCAGATGTTCTGGGATAGTGTCGATGGATAACTTAGCTTTATCCATCATTGGCAGTACAGCCTGTCTGTGCACTCGAGAAGAAATAAGTAGACACCAGATAGATATATCAACTTGAATCTTCTTCAACTGTTTCGACACAGCCTCTTCTTCTAACTATTTTTCCTTCTACTTCTCGACTTCTTTATCTTTCCCGGATGCCTTGGTTTGGTCCAAATGTGGGGGCTTGAAGTACCACCCACTTCTAGTCATGTGGTCCACCTCTTCAAAATACCAAGTATTGTCTGGCAGATCCTCACCCCAATCCTCGTCAGTGTGGGTAAGATGCAAATCATCATCTTCCTACCATATCCCGTCGGCAATCGACAAGCAATTGTCTGGTTCCATTCTAATTATTCCTTTATCAGAAACATTCCCCTCAGGGTGTTGAGCTATTCCAGCTTCTTGTTTACCTTGATCCCTTTCGTGCACAAACCATTTCAACACAGTTTCCTGTTCAGTATCCACAGTACTCACGGCACCCAGTTCTTGAGCCAAATTCTTAATACCGGTGCTCTCCGGCAACTTCCCCCTATCTTCGGCCATTCCGACCACTGCATTTACTCTTGATTCCTTTTCTTCAGGTTTTAGTTCAGTTTCCTGTTCCTGGTCAGGTTCATCACTAAGCCACCCGGAGTTATCTGCCGATCCGTTCAGATCAAACCAATCAATATGTATGTCCCCTTAATCTTGCTCATCAAAGAACTGCAAATTGTCTATGTCTTCTTCTAGGTCAGCCAAATCATCTAATCCCTAACTTGGGCCATCCTCTCAAACTACATTGACTTCCATCCCGGCCGACAACACCACTCCCAGTTTCGGTTGATTGATTGGCACAATATAGTAGCACGGGTTATATACCCCTTTAGATAAGTCAGCAAAGCTCTTAGGCAATGGGCTAACACTCTTCTCCCCGGCTAACCTCCTTCATTCTGTTACCGTCACCACTACGAGTTTAGGCTAAGGTGTGGACATGTTCATCATGCATAAGTCTGTACTTTCTGGAGTGAACACTTCAGGCTTGGGTAAATAGGTTGGGGTGATGAATATGCTGGGGACATATGGGATGGCCAGTGTGTGGATGAGGTTTATATGCTGGGGTGGAGGGACTTAGTTATGGGCTGGGAGAGGATTTGTAGTGATATTAGGTTTTTGGGGAGGTGTTATCACCTTATTATCGATGAGATCCAGAATCTCATGACACAGCTTGTAGCATTGGTCAGTGCCATGACCATGCTGCTGATGAAAAGCACAATATTTGGTCGGGTTATGTTTAGGCGGGAGAGGATCGGGTAGTGGGCATTGTTCTAACGGCTTAAGATGCCCCTTTTTGATCAACACGCCCATGGCTTTGGATAAGGACATGTAAAGCGGGATAAAGACTCTCTGGGCTTGGGCTTGGGCTTGGTTATTTGAGGTTTATGGAGTTATGTTGGATATACTGACGAAAGGGTTGGTGGTCTTGGGTGTAGTGGTGACCATACTTACATCCGAGGGCCGTGCAGAGGTGCTACCACTCGTGGTTACATTGTGTAGACGCGCCCTCCGAGGGCCTCATGCTACAGTTCGGACTCAAATGTCACGGTTCTTAATTTGATCCCACAATGTGCGATGTGAGATTGATAAATCACCAAAGAGTCCAAATCCGACAAATCGTTTTGGAAAACTGATTTTTGTAAAGAAGTGTCAAACATGGATAGCTTTGCTAGATACAGAGTCGCCACCTAAATATTTTGTTTTGAGAAAATTTAGGAAACCCTGATTCGTGCCTTAGGCCACGTGTCCGTCATCACCAAAGTTGCCTCAGCTCGGGAACTTGGGTACGATTGGGGAAGGTCATTTCATGAGCACCCCCAATTGCCTGATCAAAGATCGGCCACTACTACACATGATATGAAGTTTTTTTGAAAACACATGCGTTCTTATTCCGGTTTATTAGCCTAAGATTACTATGTGATGTACACAGCACACAAGTATAGACTAGATCCCCTAACTAGGAACAAAGCATCGCATATCCATTTGTTTGGAAATGGTTTTGAATTTTGCTACTCACAAGTAGCCTAAAACATGGATTTCAATGAATTATTCCAATTTAAGCAATCCAACCTTCACCCACAGGCATTTAGGCAGTTATATCACATAAGCAATTAGCCTCATGGTAAGCATGCTGACATGTCAAGACTTACACACATGCAAGATGCTAAAGCATGAACACTCACAGTGTACTCCGAGCCAAAACAAAGAACATGTTAGTAATCAAATGTATGATCCAAGTCCATGTTAAAATGGCTAATGCATCGCAAGCAAAATGCAACTAGAATAGGCTCGACTAATCTAAGAATGGCATGTGAAATGCGACAACTCGATACACGTATTCAAGTTGGAATTGAAGTACTATGCAATTAGTATGATGCGCCGAGCCCGGTGCATGCAATACAAATGAATGAATGCAAACATGCATAGCATAAGGTATGCTAAATCAAATATGCCCTAAAACTAACCATCATAAGCGATTAAATAAAAGGGAGAAAGAAGTGGGGATTGGAAGACATGCATCGCACACACGCACGCTTATTACGCAATTGCACCCTCTCGAGGGAGGGGCCGAAAGAATAATACAAATTAATTAACTAACAAGCTAATTAAATATTACACAGTACTTAATTAATTAAATGAATTATTTAAGCTAAGAAAGCAGTAAAGAGGCCTTGGGAAGAGGGATGAATGCATGCACGCTCGGCTCTGCTCGGAAATCCATCACCATGCTGCCTCTGTTTACACTGTTTTGCTCCTCTGAAAACTTTGCAAGTCCCAAAGATGCTTCTGAATCACCTTCTGAGCACTGTGAGATATCACCGGCCAGGAGCCAAGGCCACCGGCCAAGGGGAACTGGTCATCGACCACTTGTGGCAATATCGGCCAGAAATTCATGGCCGCCTGGCACTGAAGATGGTCGACCGACCATTTCTTCCTGCAGAACCCTGTTTTGCTGCAGTAGAGGACAGACAGGGCATGGCAATGCATTTTCAAAGCAATGTTCGCACCACCACCCTCCTTATCATGTCTAAGACTCAAAGGAGCATGGCGCTCGACCCTCGGGCCACCGATCACGCATTTTGATGCATGATGGCCAAAGAGGCCAAGTGTGCAACTTCAATATTAAATGAAATGCATATAAACACATATGGGGCCCCAAGCCTCTATCATGATTGATTAAGAGGCAAGGGATGCATGTTCGATGCTATATAACCTAAACATGCAAGCACACTAGTGCAATACAAGCATGCAAGCAATAATGCTATGCAAGGCAACTAGCATATGACAATACGCGACGATAAGCATGCGAACAAGCATATGGCTTAACAAGCATGCAAATATGAAGGGCATGTAATAACATTCACTCATGTAACAATATGTGAGGCAAACACGTAACAACATGTTAAGCAACCTAGAACCGAAAGAATGCATGCCAAATGCACTACCACTTAAGCATGCAACAACATGTTACGGGCCGAGTATACAACAAGGCATAATTGAACTAGCATGCTACAACATGCAATTTTCCAAATATGCAACAAGCATGTGACAATATACAAGGCAAGCATGCAACAACATGCGGGGATGGACTTAAACCAAAATGGACAGCTCTCGAATAGGTCCAAATCGGCGGCCAAAGCTAAGAATTGGAGGCATGAAAATGCAAAACAATCATGCACATGTGAGTGGTCCAACACTTAGGCAACTATGCACAATCCTCAAGCATGAGCAAGATGTGATAGATATGAGAATATTACAATGCATTAAGCTCTGAAAATATGTGAGGAATGATGCCAAATCAACCAAATAAAGCAAGCAAAGCATGCAAAAAGGTCCAAGGCCTAAGGCTAACCAAAAGGGTCAAACCATGGCCATACAAGGCAAGTCCCAAAGGGTCAAAGGGACTCAAAACAGTCCCAATGTAGGTCAAGACAAGGCCAAAAACACACTTAGATGGCATCCAAATGGCCTAAGCATGGAAGCATACGCAATGATCCATTCAAGAAGCATAAGACACAAACTATCCAAAGCATGGAATAGGTAACAAATGCAAGTATTTGAGCATACTATATGGACTGAAATAACATGACAAGTGATGCCAAACCACTGAAATGGCCCAAGTAAAGCATGCTAAAAGCTTGGACACCCGAAGCTTACAAGCTAGAATACATGGTGGCTATACAAAGCAAGTCATGGACGACCAAGACAACCAAAATCAGACCTCAAGCATGTCAAAATAAGGCTAAAAACTTCGCAAAGTTAAGCCAAAACATGGGAGCATGGTGGTCTAAACAGGAGGTGCATGTTGAGGCAAATGAGGGGATTGCAAAGCAAGTATATGAAGCATGTAAGAGCCAACTAAACCCGCCTAAAACAGAGTCACGGCATGCTAAAACAATACCAAAACCCCACTGAAATGAGGTCAACATGAGCTAGGAGGACATGTTCAAACATGAAGCATACAAGACTAGTTTGCGAAATTTACGCTACAAGTGCATAAACCAAGCATGGCATGACCAAGATAGGCAAAAACAGTGGCATATGACAGAAAAACAACCACAAATACCAGCTAAGACATGGCCAACATGAACTTAACAAAGGTGCTCACATGTGAGGCTAATATGACAAGTATTGAAGATAACAAGGAGAGGGGGTGGCCCTCTCCTTCTTAGGACCTCAAAACATCATCCCCACCACTGAAATCCCTCTGGATTTCAGTAGTGAGAAGGCCGATACAAGGTGGTCCCGAAGCTCACAAAAAGGCACAAAAATGAGGCCAAACAAGGCCTAAGAGGGGGTAAACAACCCCAAACACCAAAGTGATCTTAAACAACTATTTTAAGCACTTAAAAACATAACTTCTATTAATTATACACTAAGCCCAAAACAATATGCAAATAGGTCTAAAACCTTAAGCAAAAATGGGGAATAAAAGGGTAAGTTCCCACCCTTGAAGAACACTTCAAGAACACCACTCCAGCAGGTTTTTCTGATCAAAATCAGCTCAAAAACTCTGAAATCAACCCTTTAAAACCTCAGCAACCAAAGTATAGTGTAACACTAGGTGTCTTAGTGCAAAAATAAGAACAAAAACCCCTTTAGAACACTATTACACACACAACTATATAGAGAGAGGGAGATATAGAGAGATATAGATATATAAGTTCTCTAACCTAATTTCCAAAACCTCTGAGAAGAGAGGAGGGCCTCCCCTCTTATAGGAATTCAATTCTAAGCTTCTTGGAGAAGCTAACACAAGGGAGCAAATCCCTCCATACACGTGTATGGAGGGGGTGTAATGTGGATGCCAGCTGTGACAGCTGGCGTAAAATATCTGCCAAAAGTAGATGGAAAGGGGTCGACCAGCAGAAATGGCCGACCGACCAACAAAGGTGCCGACCGGCCACAACCTTTGGCCGATGGCAAGAAAAAAAGGGCCGGTGGCATCATGCCTTGGCCGTTGGGTTGAGGGGATGGCTAACAAGCCACCCTCTTCCTTTAAAAACAGAAATACAAGTGCTTGGTCCACAACCAAGCACAAAACAGTCAAGTTGAGAGATCTTGAGGCGAGGCACGCGATCGAGACCTCCGAGAACTCAAAACGAACACGAACATGGATGATCACCGAGTGTTCAAATGGTGACGTCCAAGTCTTGAGGACGGTCAAAAATGGGGTGTCTACAGTTGCCCCCCTTTAACAGAACTCGAAAGTCATAACAATGACGGGAGTGAGTGTCAAAGCCCAGAGACGACCCATTTTTGACAAGGCCGAAGACATAGACAAGCATACAAGATAGCAAGATATGTGCCAGAAGGCAGGGGCAAAATGCAAGAACAATGCACAAAGCCAAGCATAACTTATGATCATGCAAAGAAAGCTGTAACGAAGCATAACATGCAACAGTTTTAAGCAAGCCAAAAACCAAACTACATTACAATGCAGAAATGATGTAAGAGAGTTATGCAATTCTCACTACGTTTGACGCGGAGAATACAATACCGTCTGGTTCGTCTTGTCACGCCAGCCTCAAATGAACCGTACATACAATATCGTGCCGAAAAAAGAAAGAAAACTTGACAGGTACAACATTGTTAGAAACATGCATAGCAATGCAAGTGAAAAGTGCGTGACAACGCAAGTGAGGGGAATGCAAGACAATGCAACCTAAGTGTGACGTATAACAATGCGATTTGAAACAAGCATAACAATGCAAGGAGGGAATGCGCGACAACGCGAGTCGAGTAGGATGTATAACAATGCGATTTGAAATAAGCATAACAATGCAAGGAAGGCACAAACACATATAAGTAAAGTACACGTGACAACGTGTACAATGTGTAAAGCAAGGATAAGTATACACATGTAAGTAAAGCATGCGCGGAAACGCATGCAATGTGTGAAATAATAGGAACTTGAACACATATAAGTAAAGTACACGCGACAATGCATACAATGTGTATAATAAAGAACTTGAACACATATAAGTAAAGTACACGCGACAACGCATACAATGTGTATAATAAGGAACTTGAACACATGTAAGTAAAGTACACGCGACAACGCATACAATGTGTATAATAAGGGACTTGAACACATATAAGTAAAGTACACGCGACAACGCATACAATGTCTATAATAAGGAACTTGAACACATATAAGTAAAGTACACGCGACAACACATACAATGTGTATAATAGGGAACTTGAACACATATAAGTAAAGTACACGCAACAACGGATACAATGTGTATAATAAGGAACTTAAACACATATAAGTAAAGTACACGCGACAACGCATACAATGTGTATAATAAGGAACTTGAACACATATAAGTAAAGTACACGCGACAACGCATACCATGTGTATAATAGGGGACTTGAACACATATAAGTAAAGTACACGCGACAACGCATACAACGTGTATAATAAGGAACTTGAACACATATAAGTAAAGTACACGCGACAACGCATACAATGTGTATAATAGGGAACTCGAACACATATAAGTAAAGTACACGCCACAACGCATACATTGTGTATAATAAGGAACTTGAACACATATAAGTAAAGTACACGCGACAACGCATACAATGTGTATAATAAGGAACTTGAACACATATAAGTAAAGTACACGCGACAACGCATACAATGTGTATAATAGGGAACTTGAACACATGTAAGTAAAGTACACGCGACAACGCATACAATGTGTATAATAAGGAACTTGAACACATATAAGTAAAGTACACGCCACAACACATACAATGTGTATAATAAGGAACTTGAACACATGTAAGTAAAGTACACGCGACAATGCATACAATGTGTATAATAAGGAACTTGAACACATATAAGTAAAGTACACGCGACAACGCATACAATGTGTATAATAGGGAACTTGAACACATGTAAGTAAAGTACACGCGACAACGCATACAATGTGTATAATAAGGAACTTGAACACATATAAGTAAAGTACACGCAACAACACATACAATGTGTATAATAAGGAACTTGAACACATGTAAGTAAAGTACACGCGACAATGCATACAATGTGTATAATAAGGAACTTGAACACATATAAGTAAAGTACACGCAACAACGCATACAATGTGTATAGCAGGAATGAACACATGTAAGTAAAGCACACGAGGAAATGCATGCAATGTGTAACCTCCTGAAAAATGCATGAACACATGTAAGTAAAGCATGCGCGGAAACGCATGCAATGTGTATAGAAAAGAATAAAATATACACATGTAAGTAAAGCACACGCGGAAACGCATGCAATGTGTAAAGCAAAGAATAAAATATACACATGTAAGTAAAGCACACGTGGAAACATATGCAATGTGTAAAGCAAACAATAAAATATGCACATGTATGGAGCCGAATAAGTGGAAGAGTCGGGAGACGCGTACCCCAGAAACTGGATACTACTCGGCTTCGTACTGCGTAACTAGGGCGCCGAATACGTTAACAAAGCCGAATAGACGAGGGTCAGTAGATCCGAATAAATGTAAGGTGAATAGGATAAACGTAGGCTCAGGCCCCGAGGCCCAAAAAAGTGAGTATAAATATAAGAACCGCAAATCCAGAAAGGTATGTAAGAATCACTTCACTTAACTTAAAGAAGAAGTTGTCTTGAGTGTCTGAACTAACTTGTCCGTCGGAGTGCTAATCCCGGCACCCCCGACCGGAGTTTTCCTCTTTTCAGGTGACTAGCTGAGGATCACCAGCGCCTCCCAGGATCTGAAGAGTATTTCCAAACCACTTCTCCACAATTGGCGCCGTCTGTGGGAATACTCAAATACATCCATGGCAGGCGTGACCGGAGATCCTCCGATGGCCACCGACAACTCGCTTGGACAACAAATCATCGCAGCAAGACCAGCCTCAGACCTTCGCTCATCGTCAAACCCAACGCAAAAGACAATACAGGCGACCATGGCGCAAGCTAGGCAAACCAAACAGAGGTTGGACAACATCATCGCTGAGAACGAACGCCTTCGTCGTGATCTGGCCTCGAAAATATCAAAATCCAAACGAACGGTGCACCAGGCTTCTGAGCGACCACCGAGGGCAGATGATCGACGATCCCGGGCCCCGCGGCAAGCAACTGACGACGGCTATGCGACGACAGATCCCCCTGCGGTGTTGGCGAAGGACGAACGTCTTCACCAGTGCGTCCGGAAGGATGTGGTCGAAACACCTGCTCCCCCGCAGGATGCAATTCTGCTTGATACCGTCCACATGATATACAGCCTGCCAGCAGCCCCAGCCGTACATGCGATCCAATCACATCCAGGTCCCCAACAGCAGCTCACGCCAGCGAAGCAGCCCCGAGAATCGCCAAGTATCACCTTTGACGATTCTGATTTGATCGGTGTATCACTCCCTCACATCGATCCGTTGGTTGTTGAGCTGCGCGTCAACCGGTTCACTGTCAAATGCGTTCTCATCGACCAGGGCAGTACCTCGGAGGTTATGTATTATAAAACCTTCATCAAACTCGGGTTCAACGAGTCAGACCTGACTCCAACCCCTTATCCACTATTCGGCTTCAACGCCACTCCAGAGTACCCATTGGGAAATATCAGCCTACCCGTTCGAACAGGTTCCAGAACGGTGGACGTGGAATTCTTGGTTGTCAAGCTGCCGTCGCCGTACAATCTCATCATGGGGCGATCATGGTTGCATACATTGCAGGCCGTCCCAAGCACCTATCATCAACTGCTTCGTTTCCCAACAGAACACGGCATTGAGCAAATCTGCGGATCCCAGAAATCGGCACAAGCATGTTATCTCCTCGCCGCCAGAACGCCAAAGGAACTGCAAGTAAATTCCATTGAGGTGCCGAATCGGGAAATCCTGGATGACGTTGGGCGGAATCCAAATGAGAAAGCCACAAAAGATTTAGACCGAGTTGACATTGATGGCAGCCCAGAAAAGTTCTTCATGATCGGCGCCTCTCTAAATCAGGCCGACAGGCAGCAGCTGATCTCTTTCTTGCTCAACAACCTTGACGTCTTTACATGGACTCCGTACGAAATGCCGGGAATAGACCCGTCAGTTTCATAGCACCGTCTGAATGTCGACCCGAAATGTAAGCCGATCATACAGAGAGGCTGACGGTCAGCCGCGGAGCACACTACCGCCGTTGTCGAGGAGGTAGACAAACTGCTTGACGCCGGGGCAATTAGAGAAGTTACTTACCCTACGTGGCTTTCCAATACAGTGGTGGTGAAGAAGAAAAATGGGACTTGGCGAGTGTGCGTCGACTTCACGGATCTGAACAAAGCTTGCCCCAAAGACTCTTTTCCTCTACCTAGAATCGACCAACTCGTCGATGCGACGGCACGTCACCAACGCATGAGCTTCCTCGATGCTTACAGAGGCTACCATCAAATCGCCATGCATCCAGATGACCAGGACAAAACTGCCTTCCTCACCCCAAGAGGAACCTATTGCTACAAAGTTATGCCCTTTGGGCTGAAGAATGCAGGGGCAACCTACCAAAGACTGGTCACTGCCATGTTCAAAGAGCAACTAGGCCACACTATGGAAGTATATATAGATGATATGGTGGTCAAGTCCAAAGAAGAACAGAATCATATAGCCGATCTAGAAAAGACATTCAGCATCTTACGCAAATACAGAATGAAACTGAACGCTTCCAAGTGTGCGTTTGGAATCGGCTCTGGCAAATTCCTGGGTTACATCGTCAATCACCGAGGAATCGAAGCCAACCCGAGGCAGGTCATAGCAATTTTGGAACTCGGCTCCCCCCGTTCAGTAAAAGAAGTCCAAAAGTTGATGGGGATGGCCGCTGCACTTAACAGATTCATCAGCCGGTCTACAGATCGCTGCCGGCAATTCTTTCAGACACTACGGCAGGGTAAGGCTTTTGAATGGTCCGCCGAATGTGAAGCAGCCTTCAACGGGCTCAAGACGTACCTCCGCTCAGTACCTCTCTTGACAACACCCGCCGCTGGTGACCCGCTCATCCTATATCTGGCAGTTTTTGATAGGGCCGTCAGCGCTGTACTGTTAAAGGAGAATGAGGGTGAGCAACGGCCAGTGTATTACGTGAGCAAGGCAATGGTTGACGCCGAAACACGCTACCTTCTGCTGGAAAAACTCATCTTAGCCCTAGTCATGGCGGCAAGAAAATTGATGCATTACTTCCAGGGACATAGCATTGGGGTGCTAACAGATTATCCCTCCGATCGGTACTACGGAGTGCAGAAGCATCGGGACGTGTTTCAAAATGGGCTCTTGAACTCGGCCAATACGACATTCGGTTTTTACCTAAAACTGCAATCAAGGGGCAGGTGTTGGCCGACTTTGTTGCCGAATTCACCGGCGAGCTTGCCAACTTCAAACCTGATGTTCGACCAAAGGCCGAGGTTCTACCAAAGCCGAACTGGAGAATTTATGTCGGGGATATTTGGCAATTATACTGTGATGGATCATCTAACCAAAGGGGCAGTGGCGCCGGAGTTGTAATCATGTCTCCAGACGGCGCAGTGATCGAGCAGGCCGTCAAGCTTGGCTTCGAAGCATCAAATAACGAAGCCGAATATGAAGCCCTTCTAGCCGGTCTGCGGAATGCGCACCTTCTCGGCGCTCGGCATCTGCTTGTATTTTGTGATTCAAAGTTGGTAATCAATCAGCTAAAGGGGAGTATGCGGCAAGAAACGACCGTATGGCGGCCTACATGAAAACGGCCAATTCCTTGCTGGCAAAATTCGACCATCATGAACTGAACCAAATAACGCGCGATCAGAACACACACGGGACGCCTTGGCATGCTTAGCCTCCGCCATCAATTCTGAGATCAAACGGACCATCGAGCAAGGGATTTTTCAAACCTCTCATTCTCTCGATTAATCAAAATTTTCAAAACAGAGGAATTCCTTCTTCATGGTTTTTATCAAAATTTTGAAAATCATGATCAATGCAATAAACAAGCGGCACAGAGAAATACTCAGAACCTACTGTGGCATTCTCATTCAAAAGGTCTAGCTCATCCAGTTCCTCGATTATAACCGACTCAAAGGAAAAAGAAAAGGACAACCTGGACAAAACCTCGGCATCTGGGTTATCAACCCTAGGAATATCGAGCCCGAACTCAGAAGAACCGGAATCTAATTCCGACTCCACAGACTCTGTGGAATCAGATTCTAGTTCACTACTCGACTTAGAACTACTAGACAGGTAGCCCTCCTCTAGATGCCAAACAAGGGATGGTACGTCAGATGCATCCAAGATACTGCTAGAAGGGTTTACACCCGGTTGGTCCCCGATCATGGAAACGGTCAGGTTATCCCCCAAGCTCTCTAAGTCGATCGGAGGATCCGAAAGAAGACATGCCAGTGCTACTCCTACTTGAAGCTCGCTACTGTTGGAATCATTTTATGTGCTTTGTGCAGTTTCAGCAGTCGGTTCAGCCATTTTCTTTGTATCACTATCTTGCAGCTGCAAATCAAAGAAAATCTCAAAGCCAGGAACCCGCTGCTTTTGAGAGTTCAACCAGGGTTTGGGGAAACCACAAAATGGGAAGTCTTCACCTTTCCGAACAAAATAACCATTTAGAGTTCCCCGAATTGGTCTGTGTACAAGTTCATAGCGTTTGTTGGTCTGCTCAGCTCTGGCTCTGCTAGGCCATTTCTTTCCCTTTCCTAACCCAATCCTCTTTGGTGGGCGTATAGCCAAGACCAAAGACATGCAGGTTATGTGGCACATCGGCCAATGTAGTAATGCCCTTCCGGCCACTTCTTCCCAAACCCATTCCTGGCATATGTTGAAGCTTGTTCATGACGTAGATTGATTAAGCATGACATATAAGCCCTCATCTGATACCAAGATGGTTTGTACTGCCCGGGCCTCGGCCAAGGTAAATCCTGAAAGGAAAGCATCCTCTTTGCCATGAACAATTTCCAGCACAGGCATAGTTATCTCTGGCAGAGGATGGATAGATGAATTTTCGAACACAATTGCCACCCCTTCCCATGAGGGTATTTCAGCATTTGGTGAAGAGTAGAGGAGACAGTTTTCACTTGGTGCAGCCACGGCCTTCGAAGCAATAGATTGAAAGTGGCCGGTATGTTGAGGACGCGAAACTCAATATCCTGTTAAGCCAAACCCACTTGAACTTTAATCTGTAATGTGCCCATCACCTTCTGGCTGGTGTTGTCATACGCCCGGATCACCTGGGCTATAGGCATGAAAGTTGCCTATTTTAGACCAATGGCATAGGCTGTATGAGATGGGCAGATGTTGATTGCTGACCCGGTGTCAACCAATACCACTGGAACCCACTTTTCTCGGCACTCCACTGATATGTATAGAGGCTTGTTGTGTGCAAAGCCTTTCGGAGGTAGTTCCTTGTCCGAGAAGGTTAGAGTTGGTGCAGTGCCTCCCGGGAAGACCAATCCTACCAGATGTTCTGGGATAGTGTCGATGGATAACTTAGCTTTATCCATCATTGCAGTACAGCCTGTCTGTGCACTCGAGAAGAAATAAGTAGACACCAGATAGATATATCAACTTGAATCTTCTTCAACTGTTTCGACACAGCCTCTTCTTCTAACTATTTTTCCTTCTACTTCTCGACTTCTTTATCTTTCCCGGATGCCTTGGTTTGGTCCAAATGTGGGGGCTTGAAGTACCACCCACTTCTAGTCATGTGGTCCACCTCTTCAAAATACCAAGTATTGTCTGGCAGATCCTCACCCCAATCCTCGTCAGTGTGGGTAAGATGCAAATCATCATCTTCCTACCATATCCCGTCGGCAATCGACAAGCAATTGTCTGGTTCCATTCTAATTATTCCTTTATCAGAAACATTCCCCTCAGGGTGTTGAGCTATTCCAGCTTCTTGTTTACCTTGATCCCTTTCGTGCACAAACCATTTCAACACAGTTTCCTGTTCAGTATCCACAGTACTCACGGCACCCAGTTCTTGAGCCAAATTCTTAATACCGGTGCTCTCCGGCAACTTCCCCCTTCTTCGGCCATTCCGACCACTGCATTTACTCTTGATTCCTTTTCTTCAGGTTTTAGTTCAGTTTCCTGTTCCTGGTCAAGTTCATCACTAAGCCACCCGGAGTTATCTGCCGATCCGTTCAGATCAAACCAATCAATATGTATGTCCCCTTAATCTTGCTCATCAAAGAACTGCAAATTGTCTATGTCTTCTTCTAGGTCAGCCAAATCATCTAATCCCTAACTTGGGCCATCCTCTCAAACTACATTGACTTCCATCCTGGCCGACAACACCACTCCCAGTTTCGGTTGATTGATTGGCACAATATAGTAGCACGGGTTATATACCCCTTTAGATAAGTCAGCAAAGCTCTTAGGCAATGGGCTAACACTCTTCTCCCCGGCTAACCTCCTTCATTCTGTTACCGTCACCACTACGAGTTTAGGCTAAGGTGTGGACATGTTCATCATGCATAAGTCTGTACTTTCTGGAATGAACACTTCAGGCTTGGGTAAATAGGTTGGGGTGATGAATATGCTGGGGACATATGGGATGGCCAGTGTGTGGATGAGGTTTATATGCTGGGGTGGAGGGACTTAGTTATGGGCTGGGAGAGGATTTGTAGTGATATTAGGTTTTTGGGGAGGTGTTATCACCTTATTATCGATGAGATCCAGAATCTCACGACACAGCTTGTAGCATTGGTCAGTGCCATGACCATGCTGCTGATGAAAAGCACAATATTTGGTCGGGTTATGTTTAGGCGGGAGAGGATCGGGTAGTGGGCATTGTTCTAACGGCTTAAGATGCCCCTTTTTGATCAACACGCCCATGGCTTTGGATAAGGACATGTAAAGCGGGATAAAGACTCTCTGGGCTTGGGCTTGGGCTTGGTTATTTGAGGTTTATGGAGTTATGTTGGATGTACTGACGAAAGGGTTGGTGGTCTTGGGTGTAGTGGTGACCATACTTACATCCGAGGGCCGTGCAGAGGTGCTACCACTCTGGTTACATTGTGTAGACGCACCCTCCGAGGGCCTCATGCTACAGTTCGGACTCAAATGTCACGGTTCTTAATTTGATCCCACAATGTGCGATGTGAGATTGATAAATCACCAAAGAGTCCAAATCCGACAAATCGTTTTGGAAAACTGATTTTTGTAAAGAAGTGTCAAACATGGAAGCTTTGCAGATACAGAGTCGCCACCTAAATATTTTGTTTTGAGAAAATTTAGGAAACCCTGATTCGTGCCTTAGGCCACGTGTCCGTCATCACCAAAGTTGCCTCAGCTCGGGAACTTGGGTACGATTGGGGAAGGTCATTTCATGAGCACCCCCAATGCCGATCAAAGATCGGCCACTACTAACATGATATGAATTTTTTTTGAAAACACATGCGTTCTTATTCCGGTTTATTAGCCTAAGATTACTATGTGATGTACACAGCACACAAGTATAGACTAGATCCCCTAACTAGGAACAAAGCATCGCATATCCATTTGTTTGGAAATGGTTTTGAATTTTGCTACTCACAAGTAGCCTAAAACATGGATTTCAATGAATTATTCCAATTCAAGCAATCCAACCTTCACCCACAGGCATTTAGGCAGTTATATCACATAAGCAATTAGCCTCATGGTAAGCATGCTGACATGTCAAGACTTACACACATGCAAGATGCTAAAGCATGAACACTCACAGTGTACTCCGAGCCAAAACAAAGAACATGTTAGTAATCAAATGTATGATCCAAGTCCATGTTAAAATGGCTAATGCATCGCAAGCAAAATGCAACTAGAATAGGCTCGACTAATCTAAGAATGGCATGTGAAATGCGACAACTCGATACACGTATTCAAGTTGGAATTGAAGTACTATGCAATTAGTATGATGCGCCGAGCCCGGTGCATGCAATACAAATGAATGAATGCAAACATGCATAGCATAAGGTATGCTAAATCAAATATGCCCTAAAACTAACCATCATAAGCGATTAAATAAAAGGGAGAAAGAAGTGGGGATTGGAAGACATGCATCGCACACACGCACGCTTATTACGCAATTGCCCCTCTCGAGGGAGGGGCCGAAAGAATAATACAAATTAATTAACTAACAAGCTAATTAAATATTACACAGTACTTAATTAATTAAATGAATTATTTAAGCTAAGAAAGCAGTAAAGAGGCCTTGGGAAGAGGGATGAATGCATGCACGCTCGCTCTGCTCGGAAATCCATCACCATGCTGCCTCTGTTTACACTGTTTTGCTCCTCTGAAAACTTTGCAAGTCCCAAAGATGCTTCTGAATCACCTTCTGAGCACTGTGAGATATCACCGGCCAGGAGCCAAGGCCACCGGCCAAGGGGAACTGGTCATCGACCACTTGTGGCAATATCGGCCAGAAATTCATGGCCGCCTGGCACTGAAGATGGTCGACCGACCATTTCTTCCTGCAGAACCCTGTTTTGCTGCAGTAGAGGACAGACAGGGCTGGCAATGCATTTTCAAAGCAATGTTCGCACCACCACCCTCCTTATCATGTCTAAGACTCAAAGGAGCATGGCGCTCGACCCTCGGGCCACCGATCACGCATTTCGATGCATGATGGCCAAAGAGGCCAAGTGTGCAACTTCAATATTAAATGAAATGCATATAAACACATATGGGGCCCCAAGCCTCTATCATGATTGATTAAGAGGCAAGGGATGCATGTTCGATGCTATATAACCTAAACATGCAAGCACACTAGTGCAATACAAGCATGCAAGCAATAATGTATGCAAGGCAACTAGCATATGACAATACGCGACGATAAGCATGCGAACAAGCATATGGCTTAACAAGCATGCAAATATGAAAGGCATGTAATAACATTCACTCATGTAACAATATGTGAGGCAAACACGTAACAACATGTTAAGCAACCTAGAACCGAAAGAATGCATGCCAAATGCACTACCACTTAAGCATGCAACAACATGTTACGGGCCGAGTATACAACAAGGCATAATTGAACTAGCATGCTACAACATGCAATTTTCCAAATATGCAACAAGCATGTGACAATATACAAGGCAAGCATGCAACAACATGCGGGGATGGACTTAAACCAAAATGGACAGCTCTCGAATAGGTCCAAATCGGCGGCCAAAGCTAAGAATTGGAGGCATGAAAATGCAAAACAATCATGCACATGTGAGTGGTCCAACACTTAGGCAACTATGCACAATCCTCAAGCATGAGCAAGATGTGATAGATATGAGAATATTACAATGCATTAAGCTCTGAAAATATGTGAGGAATGATGCCAAATCAACCAAATAAAGCAAGCAAAGCATGCAAAAAGGTCCAAGGCCTAAGGCTAACCAAAAGGGTCAAACCATGGCCATACAAGGCAAGTCCCAAAGGGTCAAAGGGACTCAAAACAGTCCCAATGTAGGTCAAGACAAGGCCAAAAACACACTTAGATGGCATCCAAATGGCCTAAGCATGGAAGCATACGCAATGATCCATTCAAGAAGCATAAGACACAAACTATCCAAAGCATGGAATAGGTAACAAATGCAAGTATTTGAGCATACTATATGGACTAAAATAACATGACAAGTGATGCCAAACCACTGAAATGGCCCAAGTAAAGCATGCTAAAAGCTTGGACACCCGAAGCTTACAAGCTAGAATACATGGTGGCTATACAAAGCAAGTCATGGACGACCAAGACAACCAAAATCAGACCTCAAGCATGTCAAAATAAGGCTAAAAACTTCTCAAAGTTAAGCCAAAACATGGGAGCATGGTGGTCTAAACAGGAGGTGCATGTTGAGGCAAATGAGGGGATTGCAAAGCAAGTATATGAAGCATGTAAGAGCCAACTAAACCCGCCAAAACAGAGTCACGGCATGCTAAAACAATACCAAAACCCCACTGAAATGAGGTCAACATGAGCTAGGAGGACATGTTCAAACATGAAGCATACAAGACTAGTTTGCGAAATTTATGCTACAAGTGCATAAACCAAGCATGGCATGACCAAGATAGGCAAAAACAGTGGCATATGACAGAAAAACAACCACAAATACCAGCTAAGACATGGCCAACATGAACTTAACAAAGGTGCTCACATGTGAGGCTAATATGACAAGTATTGAAGATAACAAGGAGAGGGGGTGGCCCTCTCCTTCTTAGGACCTCAAAACACCATCCCCACCACTGAAATCCCTCTGGATTTCAGTAGTGAGAAGGCCGATACAAGGTGGTCCCGAAGCTCACAAAAAGGCACAAAAATGAGGCCAAACAAGGCCTAAGAGGGGGTAAACAACCCCAAACACCAAAGTGATCTTAAACAACTATTTTAAGCACTTAAAAACATAACTTCTATTAATTATACACTAAGCCCAAAACAATATGCAAATAGGTCTAAAACCTTAAGCAAAAATGGGGAATAAAAGGGTAAGTTCCCACCCTTGAAGAACACTTCAAGAACACCACTCCAGCAGGTTTTTCTGATCAAAATCAGCTCAAAAACTCTGAAATCAACCCTTTAAAACCTCAGCAACCAAAGTATAGTGTAACACTAGGTGTCTTAGTGCAAAAATAAAACAAAAACCCCTTTAGAACACTATTACACACACAACTATATAGAGAGAGGGAGATATAAAGAGATATAGATATATAAGTTCTCTAACCTAAATTCCAAAACCTCTGAGAAGGAGGAGGGCCTCCCCTCTTATAGGAATTCAATTCTAAGCTTCTTGGAGAAGCTAACACAAGGGAGCAAATCCCTCATACACGTGTATGGAGGGGGTGTAATGTGGATGCCAGCTGTGACAGCTGGCGTAAAATATCTGCCAAAAGTAGATGGAAAGGGGTCGACCAGCAGAAATGGCCGACCGACCAACAAAGGTGCCGACCGGCCACAACCTTTGGCCGATGGCAAGAAAAAAAGGGCCGGTGGCATCATGCCTTGGCCGTGGGTTGAGGGGATGGCTAACAAGCCACCCTCTTCCTTTAAAAACAGAAATACAAGTGTTTGGTCCACAACCAAGCACAAAACAGTCAAGTTGAGAGATCTTGAGGCGAGGCGCGCGATCGAGACCTCCGAGAACTCAAAACGAACACGAACATGGATGATCACCGAGTTTTCAAATGGTGACGTCCAAGTCTTGAGGACGGTCAAAAATGGGGTGTCTACAGTTGCCCCCTTTAACAGAACTCGAAAGTCATAACAATGACGGGAGTGAGTGTCAAAGCCCAGAGACGACCCATTTTTGACAAGGCCAAAGACATAGACAAGCATACAAGATAGCAAGATATGTGCCGGAAGGCAGGGGCAAAATGCAAGAACAATGCACAAAGCCAAGCATAACTTATGATCATGCAAAGAAAGCTGTAACGAAGCATAACATGCAACAGTTTTAAGCAAGCCAAAAACCAAACTACATTACAATGCAGAAATGATGTAAGAGAGTTATGCAATTCTCACTACGTTTGACGCGGAGAATACAATATCGTCTGGTTCATCTTGTCACGCCAGCCTCAAATGAACCGTACATACAATATCGTGCCTGAAAAAAAGAAAGAAAACTTGACAGGTACAACATTGTTAGAAACATGCATAGCAATGCAAGTGAAAAGTGCGTGACAACGCAAGTGAGGGGAATGCAAGACAATGCAACCTAAGTGTGATATAACAATGCGATTTGAAACAAGCATAACAATGCAAGGAGGGAATGCGCGACAACGCGAGTCGAGTAGGACGTATAACAATGCGATTTGAAATAAGCATAACAATGCAAGGAAGGCACAAACACATATAAGTAAAGTACACGTGACAACGTGTACAATGTGTAAAGCAAGGATAAGTATACACATGTAAGTAAAGCATGCGCGGAAACGCATGCAATGTGTGAAATAATAGGAACTTGAACACATATAAGTAAAGTACACGCGACAATGCATACAATGTGTATAATAAAGAACTTGAACACATATAAGTAAATACACGCGACAACGCATACAATGTGTATAATAAGGAACTTGAACACATGTAAGTAAAGTACACGCGACAACGCATACAATGTGTATAATAAGGGACTTGAACACATATAAGTAAAGTACACGCGACAACGCATACAATGTCTATAATAAGGAACTTGAACACATATAAGTAAAGTACACGCGACAACACATACAATGTGTATAATAGGGAACTTGAACACATATAAGTAAAGTACACGCAACAACGGATACAATGTGTATAATAAGGAACTTAACACATATAAGTAAAGTACACGCGACAACGCATACAATGTGTATAATAAGGAACTTGAACACATATAAGTAAAGTACACGCGACAACGCATACCATGTGTATAATAGGGGACTTGAACACATATAAGTAAAGTACACGCGACAACGCATACAACGTGTATAATAAGGAACTTGAACACATATAAGTAAAGTACACGGGACAACGCATACAATGTGTATAATAGGGAACTTGAACACATATAAGTAAAGTACACGCCACAACGCATACATTGTGTATAATAAGGAACTTGAACACATATAAGTAAAGTACACGCGACAACGCATACAATGTGTATAATAAGGAACTTGAACACATATAAGTAAAGTACACGCGACAACGCATACAATGTGTATAATAGGGAACTTGAACACATGTAAGTAAAGTACACGCGACAACGCATACAATGTGTATAATAAGGAACTTGAACACATAATAAGGAATTGAACACATATAAGTAAAGTACACACTGTATAATAAGGAACGCTACAACGCATACAATGTGTATAATAAGGAACTTGAACACATATAAGTAAAGTACACGCAACAACGCATACAATGTGTATAGCAGGAATGAACACATGTAAGTAAAGCACACGAGGAAATGCATGCAATGTGTAACCTCCTGAAAAATGCATGAACACATGTAAGTAAAGCATGCGCGAAACGCATGCAATGTGTATAGAAAGAATAAAATATACACATGTAAGTAAAGCACACGCGGAAACGCATGCAATGTGTAAAGCAAAGAATAAAATATACACATGTAAGTAAAGCACACGTGGAAACATATGCAATGTGTAAAGCAAACAATAAAATATGCACATGTTGGAGCCGAATAAGTGGAAGAGTCGGGAGACGCGTACCCCAGAAACTGGATACTACTCGGCTTCGTACTGCGTAACTAGGGCGCCGAATACGTTAACAAAGCCGAATAGACGAGGGTCAGTAGATCCGAATAAATGTAAGGTGAATAGGATAAACGTAGGCTCAGGCCCGAGGCCCAAAAAAGTGAGTATAAATATAAGAACCGCAAATCCAGAAAGGTATGTAAGAATCACTTCACTTAACTTAAAGAAGAAGTTGTCTTGAGTGTCTGAACTAACTTGTCCGTCGGAGTGCTAATCCCGGCACCCCCGACCGGAGTTTTCCTCTTTTCAGGTGACTAGCTGAGGATCACCAGCGCCTCCCAGGATCTGAAGAGTATTTCCAAACCACTTCTCCACAATTGGCGCCGTCTGTGGGAATACTCAAATACATCCATGGCAGGCGTGACCGGAGATCCTCCGATGGCCACCGACAACTCGCTTGGACAACAAATCATCGCAGCAAGACCAGCCTCAGACCTTCGCTCATCGTCAAACCCAACGCAAAAGACAATACAGGCGACCATGGCGCAAGCTAGGCAAACCAAACAGAGGTTGGACAACATCATCGCTGAGAACGAACGCCTTCGTCGTGATCTGGCCTCGAAAATATCAAAATCCAAACGAACGGTGCACCAGGCTTCTGAGCGACCACCGAGGGCAGATGATCGACGATCCCGGCCCCGCGGCAAGCAACTGACGACGGCTATGCGACGACAGATCCCCCTGCGGTGTTGGCGAAGGAAGAACGTCTTCACCAGTGCGTCCGGAAGGATGTGGTCGAAACACCTGCTCCCCCGCAGGATGCAATTCTGCTTGATACCGTCCACATGATATACAGCCTGCCAGCAGCCCCAGCCGTACATGCGATCCAATCACATCCAGGTCCCCAACAGCAGCTCACGCCAGCGAAGCACCCCGAGAATCGCCACCCAGACTGAGAATGGCCATGGCGAAGTCATATTGTACAGCTTCGACGGTGGAATGTTCATGCGATTTGCATGAATTTGACATTTGTGGCATCGCCGAACAAAACCGATACAATCCTCCTCCATGGTGGACCAGTAGTAACCCTGTCTGAGGATCTTCCGTGCTAGCATTACTCCGTTCATATGCGCACCGCATTCCCCTCCATGGATGGCCCCATTAGGCGCTTTGATTCTTCGGCATCGACACACAGCTTATGCATCCCAGATGATCTCTCTTATACAGCTTACCCCCACAGATGATGAACTGAACAGCCATTCTTCTAATTGCCCTTTTATCCTTGGCATTTACCCCTGATGGATATGCTTCCTTCTCCAAGAAATTCCAATATCGTAATACCAGGGGTTTTCGTCTTGAACCTCATCTATAGCAGCAATCATCTCGTAGGCTGGCGCAAATTTCTGGTCAATGATGACTGGACGCATCCGGACTCCGAACGGGATGTCTATCATGGAAGATAGAGTTGCTAAAGAATCTGCGAACCTGTTGTTCTCTCTTAGTAGATGAGCAAAGTTTAGCTTCTCAAACCGAGGAATTAACAAGTACAAGGTCTGGTGATACATCATCATCTTTTCTTCTTTGACTTTCCAGTCTCCTTTTGCTTGGGACACAACAAGGTTCGAGTCCCCGATAACGTCCAACCGTCTTGCCCCTAGTTCCAGGGCTGCTTCTAGACCGGCAATGCATGCCTCATATTCTGCTTCGTTGTTTGAGACTTTGAATCGGAGTTTGAAGGGTAGAGGGATGCGGGAATTGTCGGGTGCTATTAGCAACACTCCTATCCCATACCCGTACTGATTTGACGCTCCGTCAAAGTACATCGTCCAAAATTTGTCGTCGATGTGCAAAATGGCTTCATCTGGGAATAAGTACTCAACTGCTTCACCCCCTTCTACCGGATGGTCGGCTAAGAATTCTGCTACTGCTCTTTCCTTGACTGACTTGCATGTCACATATTTCAGATCGAATTCGGAGAGCAACAGCAACCAACGAGCTAGCCTACCCGTAAGTGCTGGTTTCTCGAAAAGATATTTGATGGGATCGAGTCGTGAAACCAACATTACGGAGTGAGCTAACAGGTAGTGCCGCAGCTTCCTGGTAGCCCATACCAAAGCTAAGCAAGCCTTCTCCAAAGTGTGTAGCGAGTCTCATACTCTAGCATCTTCTTGCTCAGATAGTAGATGGCTCTCTCCACTTTGTCCTCTGATTCTTGCGCGAGCATACAGCCCATTGTAGTTCAGTCACTGAAAGGTACAATATCAACGGTTTTCCCGGCTCTGGTAGTGACAACACGGGCGGGTTCTGTAAGTATTCCTTGATCTGTTCAAAAGCAGCTTGGCATTGGCCGTCCCATTGGAATTTCTTGCCTTTCTTCAGGAGACCAAAAAGTGGTTCACAAGTCAAGGTTAATTTTGAGATAAACCGTCTTATGAATTGCACTTTACCCAGAAAGCCTCGCACCTCCTTTTCAGTCCTTGGTGGTGGCATTTCTAAGATGGCCTTGATTTTGGAAGGGTCGACTTCGATACCTCTCTGTGTAATCAGAAACCCCAGCATTTTTCCCGCTGTAACACCGAACGTACACTTCTGAGGATTCAGCCGCAACCGAAATTCTCTGATCCTTTGGAAGAACTTTTGCAAGGCGGTGTAGTGGCCCTCTCTTTCTTTGGACTTGACAATCATGTCGTCCACATACACCTCAACCTCTTTGTGGATCATGTCATGCAATATCGTGGTCGCGGCCCGTTGATAAGTAGCTCCAGCATTCTTTAACCCAAACGGCATCACTCTGTAGCAGTATGTCCCCCACGGGGTGGTGAATGCAGTCTTTTCCCGGTCTTCAGGTGCCATCACTATCTGATTGTAGCCTGAGAAGCCATCCATAAACGAAAGCAACGCGTGCCCTGCTGTGAAGTCCACCAACTCATCAATATGCGGCAAGGGAAAGTCGTCCTTCGGACTGGCTCTGTTCAAGTCCCTGAAATCCACGCATACTCGGATCCTGCCATCCTTCTTCGGCACTGGAACGATGTTGGCCAACCAAGTCGGGTATTCGGATACCAGCAGGAAGCCTGCGTCGATTTGCTTGGTGACCTCTTCCTTAATCTTGAGGGCCCAATCCAGGCGGATCCTTTTGAGTTTCTGCTTGACGGTCGGGCCTCGGGGTCAAGAGGGATCCGGTGCTGTACAATCTCAGGATCGATCCCAGGCATGTCTTTGTAGGACCACGCGAAAACATCTTTGAAATCTTTTAATAAAGCGACTAAGCGCTCGCGTTCCTCCGAAGACAACGTGGACCTGATCTGGACCAGCCGCGGGTCCTTCTCAGTACCAATATTCACAGTAGTGATTTCATCCACTAAGGGTTTAACAAATCTCTCCTGCTCTTGTTCAATTAAGCGTTGCAAAACCGGAGGAATTTCTTCCTCGTCGTTTTCATCAAAATTTTGAAAGTCTGAGTTAATGCAATAAATCAAGGGCACAGAAAAGTACTCAGAAACCACAGCTACTTGATTCTCATTAAGCACATCCAAATCGTCCGATTCCTTGGTTACAACAGACTCAAAAGAGAAAGAAAAAGACGACCTGGACAGGACTGTGGCATCCGGGTTATCATCCCCAGGAATACCAGACTCAGACTCAGACTTAGTCGAGCTGGAACCTGATTCCGACTCACAAGACTCGGTGGAATCAGATTCCGGCTCACTACCTGACCGGTGCTGCTGGATAAAAACCCCTCTTCATACTGCCAGATGAGAGAGGGTGCGATAGATGCATCCAAAATGCTTGCTAGTAGGCCCGCAGCCGTTCCATTCCTGATCACGCACACCGAGAAGTTATCCCCCAAGCACTTCTGTTCGATCGGAGGATCTGAAAGTAGACATGCCAGTGCTACTTCATTAGAATTGCAATGTTCTTACTCTGCTCAGCCTCAGCCAATGGGTCCGTCTGCTCTTCGGCAATGTCATCCTCGGATAACTGCAGGTCAAAGAAGATCTCAAAACCTAGCACGCGCTTCCTCTCCGCGTTCAGCCACGGCTCTGGGAAGCCACAAAACGGAAAGTCCTCCTCCTCCCGGACGAAGCGTCCGTTTAGGGTACCCTGAATGGGCCTATGTATCAGCTCAAAAGGCTTCCCAGTCTGCTTCGCTCTGGCTCTCCCAGCCATTTCCTTTCCCTTCCTTGTCCAATCCTCTTTGGTGGGCAGATACCCCAAGCCAAAGGTATGGGGGTTGTGTGGCACTTCGGCCAATGCTGCGACGCCCTTCCGGCCGCTCTTTCCCAATCCCATCCCGGGGATGTGTTGAAGCTTGTTCATGAGGTATACAGATTGAGCACTGACATACACTCCCTCATTAACAGCCATGATGTTTTGCACAACCCGAGCCTCGGCTAAGGTAAAACCTGACATAAACACATCCTCCATGCCGTGCTCAATTTCCAGGACTGGTGTAGATACCTCCGGCGGTGGATGGATCGATGAATTCCCAAAAACGATGGCTACTCCCTTCCCATGGGGGTATTTCACCATCTGATGTAAGGTGAACGACACTGCCTTTACCTGGTGCACCACGCCGTCCTAAAAGCAGGTTGAAAGTTGCAGGAACCTCTAAGACATGGAAATCTATCTCATGCTGTCCTGGCCCAACTTTGGTCTGGATTTTTACTGTCCCCATGACTTCTCGGCTCGTGTTGTCATATGCCCGAATTACCTGGGCAGTCGGCACAAAATCCGCGGTCTTCAAACCGATTGCATACGCCGTCCTCGCCGGGCAGACGTTGATGGCGGATCTTGTGTCGATAAGCACTACAGGTATCCATTTGTTTCTACACTCCACAGAGATGTAGAGTGGCCTGTTATGGTTCACACCCTCAGGTGGCAGTTCTTTATCGGAGAAACTCAACATCGGGGTAGCTCCTCCCGGAAAAACTAAGCCCACCAGCTGTTCGGGCGTGGTGTCTATAGAAAGCTTGGCCTTGTCCATGGCCGATAAGACAGCTTGTCTGTGTACTCGTGATGCCATAAGCAGTCCCCAGATGGAGATGTCTGCTTGTATCTTTTTCAATTGCTTCAGTACTGCCTCTTCTTCGATTTGCTTCTCTTTCTGTCTCTCAGCTTCCTTATCCTTCCCAGATGCCTCTGGCTGGTCTAGGTGCGGGGGCTTGAAATACCGCCCCCTTCTCGTCATATGATCGACCTCACCGATATACCAGGTGTCGTCTGGTTGATTGCTCCCCCAATCCTCATCTGTGTGGGCAAGACATAAATCATCGTCCTCCCACCACATTCCATCGGCCGCCGACAGACACCTGTCCGGCTCCGGTATGATTGTACTCGCAGTACTTTCAGCCCACATGCTCGCAGCATCTTCTGTCCTTGTGCCCACAGCACTTTCAGTCCCCACGGGGGCTTTAGCTTTCCTGATTCTCTCAGAATCCCAAAATCTTTCTTGTTCCACCTGCGTCAGTACAGTTTGTTGTTCAGCTTTCCCTGCATTCACAATGCCCCAGTTCTGAGCGAAATTCTTCGTACCGGCGCTCTCCGCAATGTATTCTGACTTTCGGCCCTTCCGGCCACAACTGATATCCTCGCCCCTGCCGGGCCCTGTTCTGGTTGGAACTCTTCCACAACATCCGGTTGATCATCCAGCCATCCGGTAGCCTCTGCCGATTCCTCATAATCAAACCAGTTGACTGCCGCGTCCCCTGATTCTTGGTCGTTGAAAAACTGGAGGTTGGCAAAGTCCTCTTCTACAGCCACCAAATCACTTGTCCCCTGCTCAAATCTATCCCCCTGGATCACACACAGTTCTGCCCTCTCTGGCAATTCTACACTTGGCTCAACCTGGCCCACTGACAGAATGTAATCACTCGGATCGTAGGCTTCCCCAGCAAAATTCCCAGACTGCTCAAACCCTGACTCAACAATTCCCTCCTCTGCAACCTCCCCTGTTCTGTCTTCGACAGCCACCACCATTGGCTCAGGTTGGGTTGTGGAGATATCCAACATGCACAAAAAGTCAGTGCAGTCAGGAAGGAGCACCTCCGGCTTAGGTAGATGGGAAGGAGTGATATAGATGCTAGGATCATAAGACACGGCCCCAGTCTGGATAAAATTGATTATTTTGGGAGGTGGAGCTTGGTTGTGTGTAGGGAGCGGGTTGGTTGTGACATTGGGTCTTTCTGGTGGCAAAATCACCTGTTTGTCAATGAGGTCTTGAATCTCATGACGCAATCTGAAACATTGGTCGGTGTCATGACCGTGTTGTTGGTGATATGCGCAATATTTGGCTGGGTTGTGAGTGGGGGGGAGTGGATTTGGCAATGGCCTCGGCTCCAGGGGTTTTAGATGCCCTTTTCTGATTAAGACCCCTAGAGCCTTGGACAGGGGCATATACAATAGGGTGAAGGTTCTTTGACCTCTGGGTTGGTATTTGGTGGTTTGTGGATTGCTTCCGGATGCATTGGAGAAAGGTGTGGCTGCCACGGGTCTTGGAAGGGGAGGGGGAATGGTGGCGACCATGCTTACCTCCGAAGCTCTTGCAGTTGTAGCGTTACTCGGGCCTGTATTGTTGTTGCGGTTAAAGGTTCTTTAGGGCTGATCTCTGTCTTGGTCAATCAGACCTTGTTTCATTGCATCTTCAATTTGTACCCCCATCTCGTGCAGATCTGAAAAGGTGGGGAATGGGAGCACAATCATTTTTTGCATCAGTTTTGGCTGGAGATTGCGCACAATCATCCGAATCTGGTCCTTATCAGTGGGCCTTAGGGTCATCATCAAGGCCTTCGCCCTCCACCGGGTTATGAATTCTGAGAAGCTCTCTTTAGGCTCTTGCCTTGTTGTTTCAAGATCACGGGTTGTAATCTCGATTTGAGTGTTGTAAGAGTATTGCGCAATGAAGGCCTCAGCCATCTCATCCCAACTCCGCTTGACATCGTCCTCTAACTTCGCGTACCAGATAGCGGCCACACCCGACAGGGTCCGGTCGAATAGTGAAAGCTTCTGCGGTCTGGTAAGGCCCATTAGCCGTAGTACGTCTGAGAATAACCGGAGGTGGACAATGGGATCCCCAGATCCGTCGAAGCGATCGATCTGCGGCATTTTGAACCTATCCGGCAGCATCACAGCCACATCGGTATATCTGTTCTCGATATCCGGGATAGCCTTTACCCCTTGGGATTTCTTGAATAGCTTCTCGAGTTTGCTCAACTTCAGTGCTGTAGGGTCTACTTCGAACTCAAAGGGAGAGTCCGGGTGATTGATGGGTGTATGTGCCTTGGATAATTGAGGTGGAAACGGGGGCGGAGCTGGCCCCGTTGGAATGTTTGTGTCCTCCTGGATGGTATGGACATTTGGCAAGATATTCTGAGCATTTGGCAGGACATTCTGGGTAGTTGGTGTCTGCTCGGGTAGCGGGACCCCTGGTGAGGGAGGAACTGGATGTGAGGCTGATGCTCCGGCTTGCTGCTGGAGCCGGGTAATTAGCTCCGCCTGCTGGGCCATGATTGTGGCTTGCTGTTTAGAGAACTCTGCTTGGCGGACAGCGTCCTCCTGCATTTGCTTCTTACTCTCTTGGAGCTGGCGCATCATTTCTTCCATTCCGGCCATGTTCTGCTGATCCTGCTGACTGACTGGTATGTGTATCTCTATGGCAGAAACTGGGACCTCAGCTCGACTGTTCACTGCTAGGGTAGACCACTACTCTAGTAACCTCTGCTCAGACACACTGCACTTTCTCGGCCTCCGTCTGACAACCGGGGGTAGAGAATGAAACACTGGTTGTCCGTCAACCAGATCCTCAGATCGATTGAGTTGGCGACCTCTTGTCTGGAGTGCTTGGGGAATATCTGCTTGGTTTGAAGCAATTGTGCTAAAACTACCTAGCAAAAAGAGAAATAAAGCAATAAGGAAATAAATAACCAGATAAACGAACAACATAACAGCTTAAAATAAACACACAACACACAGCTGGGCATAACAACACACGGTCGATAAGCTGAATACACACGGTCCTCAAACACTGATCATTATCCCTGAATCACTGTCCCCGAAAACTGAATCTGATACCCGCAGATAACTGATTCTCAAACACTGACTGATGCCCGCAGGCCTGATGCCCAAACTCGTAAACTGATACATGCATTTCCTTGTAGAGACGCACTCTAAAAGCACATAACAGATAAGTGAGAGCCAAAACACCCCTATGTTGGGGTAGGGTTTCCCTGTCCTATTTTGTCAGGAGTTAGGGTTTCACTATGCACGCAGCGGTTTCAAACAACCTATATCGGGTAAGCAACCTGTCCTAGTTTGGAATGGTCACTACGGATTCTGAATATGCACTAGGTCGAATGGTCAAAAGGGTGCCCCGGTAAAACCGGGGTTTGTGTTTCCATACTGGCAGAGCCCGTAACCGGTAAGCCTTATGGCACGCAGCCTCTGGCAAACCGCTCAGGAATAGCAGATGGCAAACACGGTGTCCTAGGCGCACCAATGCACATGCAATGCAAAGAAACACATAAGTGTAATCAAAACAAGATATCATGAGTTTGAGTCAAGCTCTCTAACTCCCCAGCAGAGTCGCCAGAAACTGTAGACGTCCCCGAACGTCCCGGAGGAGATCCCGTTTTGTTCATTTGGGCTCACTATAGTTCAGGACTCAATGTCACGGTCCTGTATCTAATCTCGCAGAGTGCAATGCAAGACCAATGAATCATCAAAGAGTCCAAATTCGGCAAATCGTTTTTGAAAACAGATTTTTTTTGAAAGAAGTGCCAAACATGGACTGCTTTGCCAGATACAGAGTTGCCACCTAAATATTTTATTTCGGGGAATTTAGGAAACCCTGACTCGTTGCCTAAGGCCACGTGTCTGTCATCACCAAAGTTGCCTCGGCTTGGGAACTTGGGTACGATTGGGGAAGGTCACTTCGTGAGCACCCCCGCTCGCTCGATCAAAGATCGGTCTCTACTAACCATGATATCTAGTTTTGAAAACATTATGCGTTCTTATTCCGGTTATTAGCCTAGATTTACTATGTGATGTGCACAGCATACAAGTATAGACTGGATCACCTGAATTGGAACGAAACATGTCATGTTTGTTTTGAAAATGGTTTGCTACTCGCACGTAGGCTAAAAAATGCAGATTTGCCACGCTTAGGTGGACTTAGAAAAGATGGTTTTGCCACTATCTAGTGGGCTTAAAACTCACAGTCAATACTTTATTCCAATTCAGATAATCCAACCTTCACCCACAGGCATTCAGGCAGGTATATCACATAAGCATATAGCCTCATGGTAAGCATGCTATCATGGTAGTCACTCACACGCATGCAAGGATGCTAAAACATAAAAACTTACCGAGTACTCCAAGCCAAACCAGAAGCTATGTTAGAAATCCATGCATGATCCTAACTATACAGAAATGCCTAATGCAACACATGCAAAAATACAACTTATAGCAGGCTCGGCTATTCTAAAGATGGCATGTGAAATGCTACAACTAACAAGTATTCAACTCGAAATTGAAATACAATGCAGTTAGTATGATGCACCGAGCCCGGTGCATGCGAAACAGATGAATGAATACAAACATGCTATCATACTGTATGCTAATTGAAATATGCCCTAAACTAACCATCATAAGTTGGTAAATAAAAGGGAGAAAGACGTGGGGTTGGAAGACATACATCACACGCACACACACTTATTACAGTTGTGCCCTCTCTCGGAGGGTCCGAATAAATAATACAGTCCGAATAAATAATTATAGCCCGAATAAGTACAAAATCCTAATTAATTAACAAATTAACTAGGAAAGCAGTAAATTAGCATGCAAGCCCATGGACCTCCTCAGCTCTGTTCCGGATGATGAATGATGCATGCTTGAGTTGCCTTGCGCAGAAATCCAGTGCGATGCCCCGGTTTGCCTCTGTTTGCAATTAATCCCGGAATGTTGTGCAAAGCTCTTGAAGGATGTTGATCCTTGATTTACTGCAACAAAGAGCAAGAAAGGGGCATGGCAAAGTATTTTCACATATGTATGCTCGCCTCGATCCTCGTGCCATTAATCACACATCTCGATGCATGATGGCCGAGGAGTCGAATTGCACGACTCAATATGAAATGAATGCACATAAAAACACAACAAGACCGAGACTCCATCATGGTTAATCCGGAGTGTCGGTGACCGGGAATTGAGACACGTTCCGTCACTCGGAGTACGAAACGTCCCTCGTTTCCCGTGCTTGGGCTAACTCCTATCCCAAACACGATGCAATGTGCATGACATGCATGAATGCGACTAACATACAACCTAGCATACACAATGCTATGAACTGGCATACACAATGCTCTAACATGCAACCTAGCATACGCAATGCTATGGACCGAAATGGCATACATAATGCACGATGGATGTGATACCCCTGTTCTGTGTTATGTTAATTGGTCCCTAATACGTATGTGATTATATGTTTTGATATGATTTTGTGTACCATTATGTGGATATATGTGATTTTGGGATTCTATCTGTTCATCGTAGGAATATCTATTTGAATAATCCGCTTCGGGAATTAAATTGAGGGCCTTATCGGCCACAGAACCCGGAATTGATTACGCCATTGTGATTGGCATAATTTTTAGAACCTATGGTGAAATTTAATTGAAAATTTAGTCTGGTCAATTTAAACTGATTAAATCGATAAATTAAGTGCCCTATTATTTTATATTAAAATATTTGTTAGTGGGGCTTGTTGTATATTAGCTTTGCACCCTCCTTTAGCTCTCTTAAACTCAAAATCTGAGTTAGACAATTGAGAGTGAGAGAGAGGGCGACCATAGTGAGAGAAAGAAGGAGAATTGTGCATTTTAGCTTGAAGCTTGGGAATTTTGGAGGTTTAGCTCAAGAATTGTCTAGAGCTTGAAAGATCAAAGCTTCTAGGTAAGTGAACTGATGGATTTTTGTTGTAAATGTGTAGATTCAAGTGTGTTTGGTGATCAAGAACATGAATTAGCTTGATGTTAAGGAAATGAAGTTGTTTGTGTTCAATTGATGGTCAATGAAGGCATGCTGTAGACGTCCCCAAACGCCCCGGGGGAAAACCCCCGTTTTGTTCATTTGGGCCCACTACAGTTCAGGACTCAAATTGTCACGGTTCTTAATCTGAACCAAAGAGTCCAAATCCGCAAATCGTTTTTGAAAACAGATTTTTTTGAAAAGAAGTGCCAAACATGGACTGCTTTGCCAGATACAGAGTCGCCACCTAAATATTTTTTAATGGGGGAATTTAGGAAACCCTGACTCGGTGCCAAAGGCCACGTGTCCGTCATCACCAAAGTTGCCTCTGCTCGGGAGCTTGGGTACGATTAGGGAAGGTCAGCTATGAGCACCCCCTCTCACCCGATCCGAAGATCGGCCTCTACTAACCATGATATCTTATTTTGAAAACGTTATGTGTTCTTATTCTGGTTATTAGCCTAGAATTATTATGTTATGCGCGCAGCAAACAAGTATAGACCAAATCGCCTAAATTGGAACAAAACATTTCATGTTTGTTTTGAAAATGGTTTGCTACTCGCAAGTAGGCTAAAATGTAGGTTTTGCCACCCTCGAGTGGGCTTTAGAAAAGATGGTTTTGCCACTATCTAGTGGGCTTAAAACTCACAGTTTTAATGCATTATTCCAATTCAGGTAATTCGACCTCCACCCACAGGCATTCAAGCAGTTATATCACATAAGCAGCTAGTCTCATGGTAATCATGCTATTATGGCAACACTTACACGCATGCGGTATGCTAAAGCATAAAAACTTACCTAGTACTCCAAGCCAAAACAGAAACTAGTTAGTAATCATATGCATGATCCTAGTTCATGTTGAGATGGCTAATGCAACACATGCAAAGATGTAATCTAGACAGGCTCGGCTATCCTAAACATGGCATGTGAAATGCGACAGATAACACGTATTCAATTTGGAATTGAAATACAATGCAGATAGCATGATGCGCCGAGCCCGGTGCATGCAAGACAAATGTATGAATGCACGCATGCATAACATAAGGTATGCTAATTTAAATATGCCCTAAACTAACCATCGAAAGCTAGTAAATAAAAAGGAAGAAAGACGTGGGGTTGGAAGACATACACACACTCACGCACACTTATTACACAATTGCCCTCACTCGGAGGGTCCGAATAATAATACAAACCGAATGAATAATTAACTACCCTAGCTAATTAAATATTACAAACCCTTAACTAATTAACAAATTAATTAAACTATTGAAAACAGTAAAAGGCCTCGGGAAGAGGGATGAATGCATGCATGCTCAGCTTTGCTCGGAAATCCAACGGCATGCACAAGTTTGCGTCTGTTTTCCCTGCTCTGCTCTTCTGAAATTTGCACAAATCCCAAGGTATGCTCTCTGCACACTGTGTAGTGCCACCGGCTGAAGGAGAACACCACCGGCCGTGTAGAATGGTCACCGGCCACAACTTTGATCCATCAGCCAACAATGGTGGCCGGTCGGCACTAAATACGGCCGACCGGACAAAAGTTCCTGCAAAATCTGGTTTGACAACAGCAGAGGGCAATACTTGGCATGGCAATGCATTTCAAGCAATGTATGCACCAATCATATCCCTTATCATGTTTATGACTCAAAGGGACATGAACCTCGATTCTCGGACCACCAATCACGCATTTCCATGCATGATGGCCCAAAGAATCAAGCATGCAACTTCAATTTCAAATGAATGCAAACCAAATAAACACACAAGGAGGCCCAACCTTTATCATACTCATTTCAAAAGGTCTAGCATGCATGCTCATGTAATGCAATCCTAAGCATGTTGGCTAGCATGCAACATGGAAATGCAAAGAAGCATACAAAACATGCAAGGCATGAGACAATGCAACCAACAAGCATGCAAGGTACAATGTAGGTGTTTAAGCATGCAAGCAAGCATGTGACTTCATTCAATCATGCAAGTTCAAACATGCAACAACTCACCAATATGCTACAACATACAAGGAGCATATGCAACAAGCAAAGAGATGGACTTAAACATGATTTAGGCAAAATAGCCAAGGACAGAGCTTAAACATGGAAAAACAAGTACAAAAGCTTCACAAAGCTAGGCCTAATGCATGCTTGGATAAGGGTTAAAACCTAGATGCATGTTAAGGCAACAAAATGGCATTACAAGGCATGTATGCTAAGCAAGCATGGTGTACCAAAACCAACTAAAAACAGAGGCATATTATAACATAATAAGCACAAAAATCAGCTAAGGCATGGCCAACACACACTTAAACATGGTGCTCCCTCAAGAGGCAAAAATGGTCCTTTTCAAGGACATCAAGGAGAGGGGGTGGCCCTCTCCTTCCTAGGACCTCAAGGCACCATCCTCACCTCTGAAATCCCTCAAGATTTCAGTGGTGAGGAGGCCCAAACACTATGGTCCCGGAGCTCACACAAAATAGCACAAAACAAGGGCCAAACAAGGCTTAAGAGGGGTCAAACAACCTCAAACCACAAAACACTCTTAACAAACTATTTAGAGGCCTTAAAAACAGAACTTTTATGTGTTATATGCAAGGCCAAAAAACAATTGCAAGATAGGTAGAAAAGCTTTGCAAAAATGGGGAATAAAGGGATAAGCTTCTTACCCTTGAAGACCCTCTTCAACAATGGAACTCCAGCAGCTTCTTCAAGCTCAAATCAGCTCCAAAACTCCAAAAACAACCCTCAAGGGCCTCAGCTCCAAGAAAAGGTGTGATGGTGGGTGTTTGTGTGCAAAACTAAGGCAAAACACACACAAAAGAGAGAGATAGAGATAGGATATGAACCAAACCCTAACCCTAGAACTCAAACCCTAAAAATGGCTATCTAAAATGTCTAACCCCTCAAACAAGAGAGAAGACCTCTCTTTATAGAGCTTTTTGTCTTGTAAAGCTTACAAGACAAGCTTCTAAAGAGAGAGATCCCTCCATACACGTGTATGGAGGGGAGCCAAATGCATGCCAGCTGTGAGAAAATATCTGCAAAAGCAGATGCACAGTAGTCGGCCGGCCAAAGATGCAATTGACCAAAAAAAGATAGCCGGCCGGCCATCTATAGTGCCGGCCGGCCAAACATTTGGCAGGTGGCCAAAACACAGCCGGTGGCCTCAAGCCCTGGCCGGTGATGGGTGGGGATGGTCTACAAGCCCTACCCTGCCTCTCAAAGGCAAAACACAAGTGTTTGGTGCAAAACCAGACACGAAACAGTCGAGTCGAGAGATCCTGAGGCAAGGCGCGTAGCCAAGACCTCCGGGAACTCAAGACGAACACAAACATGGATGATCACCGAGTGTTCAAGCGGTGACGTCCAAGTCTTGAGGACAGTCAAAAATGGGTTGTCTACACATGCATGTATATAATTGTTGTAGAATTGCATAATCTAGCATGTATTGAGTTGAACATGGAAGTAAAGGTGTTAAATCTTACATGCAAGCATGCTTTTGTTGTATTCCATGAGAATGAACACCATTTGTTTTGTTTGGGTTGGAAATGAGGTCAAAAATTAGCATGCATATTTGAATAATTAAGAGATGAGCTTGAATGCATGTTTTACCTATGTTAGAATGAGTTTTGGGGCATGCATGTGAATTATTTGTAAATTGAGCCTCATTGAGTTGTAATTAGGGGCCTATACCATGTTAGGACAATTACATTTGAGATTTGAGCCATTGCATGCAAGAATTTGTAGCTGGAAAATTGTTTTGGAGCTCAAGAACACAATCTGGGAAACCCAGAATTTTGATGTCCGCTCGAGCGGGGGAATGTACGCTCGGGCGGGGATTTCGAGCTCCCAGTATTTCGTTCTTGCAGGCATGGTGTTCGCTCGAGCGGGGAAGTTCACGCCGAGCGAGGGATCTTGGAGGATGAACTTCCGCTCGAGCGTTCTAGTTCACGCTCGAGCGTAAAAATGATGCATCCAGTACTTTTTGCAGACATAGAGTCCGCTCGAGCGGGGAAGGTCACGCTCGAGCGGGGAGCTATGTTGAGAGGCCCTCTGCTCGAGCGCCATATTGGGCGATCGAGCGCAATTTTCACCTATCCAGAACTTTTGTAGGCCTTAAGGGTCCGCTCGAGCGGGTAAGTTTACGCTCGAGCGGGGACCCTGATTTCTGAAATTTCGCTTTCGCATTCTGTGTTTCGTTTTCCGTTCTCTTTCACTTGCAAGCACTCTTAGGCATGTGTTAAGCATTGTAAATGAGTTAATGAGATAAGAATAAAGCCTAAGAGAAATGTGAATTAAAGAAAGATTGAGCTATTATGACCCTTTTGTGTTGTGGAATGTGTAGGGTCGAGCTCCAGGGCAAATCCACAAGCCGATCACTGTGAGTAATATCGATATTTGAATGCTTGTGAATGTCCAATTGTTTATCCCCTTATAAGCTTAAATTGCTAATTGGGATTGTGGATGTAAGTTAAACATGAATGGACCAAAGGTCGTTTTGCTAAACATGAATGGACCAAAGGTCGTTTTGTTAAACATGAATGGACCAAAGGTCGTTTGATAAACATGAATGGACCGAGGTCGTTTTGACATGAATGATGGGCCGGAAGGCCGTTCCTGACATAAATGAATGGGCCAAAGCCGTTTTGATACGAATGTGGGCCAAAGGCCCGTTTGATAACGAATGAAGGGCCAAGGCCGTTTTGATATGAATGAATGGGCCAACGCCGTTTTGATACGAATGTGTGGGCCAAAGGCCGTTTTGAACATACATGATTGGGCCAGAGGCCGTTTTAGACATATTGATGGGCCAGGCCGTTTGACAAGATAGAAATATGAATTGGGCCCAAGGCCGTTTGGAATATGTTGTTCTACAATGTTATGTAAATGCTGTATTTGATATTATTCACTCGGCTATCGCTCACGGCTCATTCATGTGTTTGTAGGTGAGCCAAGAGATGCATAAACCCAGCCCCAGTGAAGTTGCCGAACAACATGAGTTTTGGGGAGTCAACCTTGTGTCTCACGCACAGACCCATCCTTGCCATTTTGTTATGTATTTACACTTTGTCTTGTTGGCAAGACTTTATGTATATTTGTAGATAGTCTGTCATGGGTTGACTCGTTTTGGATGATCCTGTGTGTAAAGAATTTTTGGAACTGTACTTTTGATGTGGTTATTAACGCATATGTGTATGGTTTGCTTGGAGTGCATATAAGCACGGCTCTATGGACAAAGTTTTTAATTACTGCTTCCGTTTGGCCCCTTTACTCTGTTGAGTTACGTCTGTTTGTTGACCGTAGGTAATCTTAGGATTACTGGCCGGTTATGTCCTTAACCCATAGGGCGGGTTTGGGTCATGACAGAGTGGTATCAGAGCACGAGTTAATAACTCACACACTTGTCCAAAAAGAGCAATAAGCGTCTAGATAAGATCTAGGATGCATTCATGTGATAAATAGAAATTAAGCATTGATTATGTGCTTAAATGTTTTGATACGAACAGTTATATATTTGTAAGTTGAGAACTACTTGCATTGCAAACTATCTGAATATATGTGCTTCTTAGTATATGCATGCTTGTGCATCTTTGTATGAAATGTAATGCAAGTTTAATCAGATGGTGAGAACCAGAGGTGATGAGATAGAGGAATCTTCTACTGCAGACTGGACAGAATGGAAAGAATGGTTCAGGAAATGGCAGAGGCTTTGAGATAGCAACAGGAGTGGCAAACAACAGTGGCAGCAACCACACCCGCCACCTCCATCTCCGGCACCACCCGCGCCAGATATCAAAATGATGACCGATTATAGCTCTTACCAAGAATTCAAGAAAAATGAACCACCAGTTCACGGGGGATTAGATCCATTGAAAGTCGAAAGCGTGGTGTCCTCGGCAACTGAGAAACTATTTTGAAGTGTTCCCTGTTCAGAGACTCAGAAAGTGCTTCTAGCCACTTTATGCTAGAAGCACGAAGCAAGAAGATGGTTGGATGTGTTATGCGAGAAAATCATAAGTGATGTCGACTGGGTGAAATTCTAGAAATATTCTATGACAATACTTCCTGCGTGTGTTCGGGTATAGAAAGTGGCCGAGTTCATGTAACTCAAGCAAGATAGCATGACAGTGGCTGAGTATGAGGCAAGTTCACTGAATTGGCCAGGTTTGCACTACATGTAATTGACACGGACTATAAGAAAGCAAGACATTTGAAGGTGGACTCCGCAATGACATCCTAGAGCGGGTGAACGTCCTAAAGCTGGAGACTTACATTGGGGTGCTTGACAGAGCCATTATATCAGAGACCAACATAACTAGACAAGCCAAGCCAACAACAGAATGGAAATGTAACAAAAGGCAAGGCTTCTTCTCAAAGAAGAAATTTTCGAAAAAGCAAAACGGGCTCCTCAAATACTTCAAATTCTTCCCGAGACACAGCTCCCATGTGCAACATCTGTAGTAGAAGGCACCGTGGAGTCTGTTACCGTGCATCAGGAGCCTGTTTCAAGTGTGGGAAACAGGGACATATAGCCCGGAGAGTGTAATCAGAACAGTGGGAAACTAGCAGCTGGTTCAACCGCATCAGTTCCAAAGCCGGGGAAATACCTTGAGATCTGCTACTACTCGGGAGGGACAGGCGAACATGGGAGAGTTTTTTGCACTTGTTCCAGGCGATACACAGAACGCTAATGCCGTTGTCTCAGGTAACTAGTCATATGTAATCAGGATGCCTTTGTATTAATTGATTCTGGATCAACACACTCATTTGTGACATACACATTTGCATCTAGACTGAAAAGACCCCTAGAATTGTTGCCATATTTGTTGTGTGTGTCTGCTCCATCGGGGGAATCTGTATTATGTGACTATATATATCGGTTTTGTGACATGCATATTGAGGATGCTACCTTATATGTAGATTTGTTACCCTTGAACTTTAGACATTTCGATGTAATTTTGGGCATGGATTGGCTGACCAAGTATTGTGCCACCATAGATTGTGTGACAAAAAGGGTTGTATTTGAACCACCAGAACAAAAAGAAATTGTGTTTGTGGGTAATGGGTAGTGCCTCCACCTTATTTGATATCTGCAATGAAAGCATGTAAACTTATCAGGAAAGGGTGCCAGGGTTATCTGTGCTATGTGTTGACTGAACAACCCGTGAATGTTGAATTGAATGATATACCTATTGTTAGAGAATTCCCAGATGTGTTCCCAAATGAATGCCAGGGGAATTGGTAGACAGGGAGATAGAGTTTACTATTGAGAACTGTGCCAAGCACCCAGCCTATTTCTAAAACTCCCTACAGAATGGCTACTGCCGAGATGAAGAATTGAAAGAACAGTTGAAGACCTGCTTGATAAGGGGTTTATCGGCCTAGCGCTTCACCTTGGGGTGCACCGGTGCTATTTGTGAAAAAGAAGGATGGTACTTTGCGCTATGCATCGACTTATCGGAATTGCAAGGTAACGTCAAGAAAATATCCCTTACCCCGTATTGATGACTTATTTGACCAGTTGCAGGGATCAACGGTGTTTTCTAAGGATTGATTTGAGATCCGGGTATCATCACTAAAAGTTAAGGCAGAGGATGTTGAGAAAACGCATTCAGAACGATGTATGGTCATTTTGAGTTTCTTGTTTGCCATTTGGAGTGACTAATGCTCCGGCAGCATTTATGGACTTAATGAATAGAATTTTTTAAAACCTACCTTGATGAGTTTGTTGTAGTCTTCATTGATGACATTTTTGATATACTCTAAAGACAGACTTGAACATGAACATCATTTGAGGACTGTTTTACAAATACTACTCGGGAAAGGAAATTATTTGCTAAACGAGAAATGTGAGTTTTGGTTGGATGAAGTTGTTTTCCTAGGGCATGTGATCAACAAGGAAGGAATTTCAGTGGACCCCAGAAAATAGAGGCAATTGTGAATTGGCCTACACCGACAATGTGACAGAAGTTCGCAGTTTCATGGGCTTTGGCCGGGTACTACAGGAGTTTGTGAAGACTTTCGAAATTAGCTGTGCCACTTACCCAATTGACACTAAAGGGCAACCATTTGAGTGGAACAATGAAAGAGAATCAGCCTTTCATGAATTGAAGACGAGATTGACTACTGCAACCAATTTTGACATTACCTCAGGTACGGAAAATTTGTAATCTTCAGTGATGCGTCTTATAAGGGTTTGGGTGTGTGTTTAATGCAGAACGGAAAGGTCATTGCTTACGCCTCCGACAGTTGAGGCCACATGAGAAGAATTATCCAACACATGACCTAGAATTGGCCGCAGTTGTTTTTTTGCTTTGAAAATCTGGCGGCACTATTTGTATGGGGCAAGTGTGAAGTCTACACGATCATAAGAGCCTGAAATACTTCTTCACGCAGAAAGAGTTGAATATGCGAGAGGAGATGGCTGGAACTGATAAAGATATACGACTAGAGATTCAGTATCATCCCGGAAAAGCTAATACAGTGGCTGATGCCTTGAGCAGAAATCAATAGGGAGTATGGCTTGTTTGCTCACTGAACAAAGGGAAATTTTGCAAGACTTTGAGAAGTCTGAAATTGAAGTGGTAGTATGTGAACAGAGGGATTGATAGCCGCTATTACAGCCGAGCCGGCAATTGTTGACGAAATCAAGCAGAAACAGAAGAAGATGAGTTCCTCAGAAAGGTAATTGATGAGTTTGAGACAAGCCCAAAAGCAGAGTTTAGCATTGAGAATGAAATGTTGAAATTCCGGAATCGAATATGTGTCCCTAATATTCCGGAACTAAAGAAGAGGTTTTTAGATGAAGCCCACAGATCCGTATTTTCTATGCATCCGGTAACAATAAAATGTATCGCGGGATTTGAAACAAACCTATTGGTGGCCTAAAATGAAGAAAGAGATTGCGAATATGTGTCCAAGTGCCTTCAGTGTCAGCAAGTTAAGGCTGAACATCAGAACCAGGCGGTCTACTTCACTTCAACTCTCACCTCTCCCTATTCCTGAAATGGAAGGGGAACATGTGACTATGGATTTTGTTGTCGGCCTACCTCGGACTTCACGAGGTATGGATTCTGTTTGGGTGTAGTTGATAGACTGACTAAATCCGCACATTTTTCTGCCTGTCAAAACTACATTTACTGCTTATAGATTGGCTACCATTTATGTTGATGAAATTGTCCGTTTACACGAGTCCCAGTGTCTATTGTGTCGATAGAGATCCGAAATTTGTATCTAGATTGTGGAAGAGTTTGCAGGAAGCTATGGAACAACTAAGGTTCAGTACTGCATTCCACCCAGACAGATGGGCAGTCAGAACGAACGATACAAACTTTGGAAGATATGCTTCGCATGTGTGCTTTGGATTTCAGGAGTTGGAAGATTATTTGCCGCTTGCAGAATTTGCCTATAATAACAGCTTCCACTCCAGCATCATATGGCACCATACGAGGCTTTGTATGGTAGGAGGTGTAGATCACCTATTTGTTGGACAGAGGTCGGGGAGAGCTTTGCTTGGGCCAGAAATTGTGCAAGACACTTCTGAGAAAATCAGACTATTCGCCAAAGGCTCAAAACAGCTCAGGACCGACAAAAGAATTATGCAGACGTTCGGAGAAGACCTCTTGAGTATGAGGTTGGTGACCATGTGTTCATCCGTGTTTCTCCGATGAAAGGCCAAGTCAGATTTGGGAAAAAGGGCAAGTTGTCGCCCCGTTACATCGGACCGTTCCAGATTCTGGAGAGACTTGGTCCAGTTGCTTATAGAGTTGCTTTGCCACCGGGATTTGAACAAATCCAATGTGTTTCACGTGTCGATGCTGAGAGGTTACCTCCGAGACCCGTTCCATGTGATTGATTATCACGGTTGCTATTGATGAAAATATGGAATACGCGGAATGGCCAGAAAGAATTGTTGACCGACAAGTGAAAGAATTGAGGAAACAGTCCATCCCAATGGTGAAAGTAGAATGGAAAGAGCACTATGGGACGATGCCCATGGGAAAAAGGAGGAGAAATGCGACTACGCTATCTACATTTGTTTCCCGACGAAGGTAACTTAAGTTTGGAGGACCAAACTTCCTAAAGGGGGGGAAGACTGTGATACCCCTGTTCTGTATTATGTTAATGGTCCCTAATACGTATGTGATTATATGTTTTGATATGATTTTGTGTACCATTTATGTGGATAATGTGATTTTGGGATTCTATCTGTTCATCGTAGGAATATCTGTTTTGATAATCCGCTTCGGGAATTAAATTGAGGCCTTATCGGCCACAGAACCCGGAATTGATTACGCCATTGTGATTGGCATAATTTTTAGAACCTACGGTGAAATTTAATTGAAAATTTAGTCTGGTCAATTTAAATAAACTGATTAAATTGATAAATTAAGTGCCGTATTATTTTATATTAAAATATTTGTTAGTGGGGCTTGTTTATATTAGCTTTGCACCTCCTTTAGCTCTCTTAAACTCAAAATCTGAGTTAGACAATTAAGAGTGAGAGAGAGGGCGGCCATAGTGAGAGAAAGAAGGAGAATTGTGCATTTTAGCTTGAAGCTTGGGAATTTTGGAGGTTTCGCTCAAGAATTGTCTAGAGCTTGAAAGATCAAAGCTTCTAGGTAAGTGAACTGATGGATTTTTGTTGTAAATGTGTAGATTCAAGTGTGTTTGGTGATCAAGAACATGAGTTAGCTTGATGTTAAGGAAATGGAGTTGTTTGTGTTCAATTGATGGTCAATGAAGGCATGCTGTAGACGTCCCCAAACGCCCCGGGGGAAAACCCCCGTTTTGTTCATTTGGGCCCACTATAGTTCAAGACTCAAATTGTCACGGTTCTTAATCTGAACCAAAGAGTCCAAATCCGCAAATCGTTTTTGAAAACAGATTTTTTTGAAAAGAAGTGCCAAATATGGACTGCTTTGCCAGATACAGAGTCGCCACCTAAATATTTTTTAATGGGGGAATTTAGGAAACCCTGACTCGATGCCAAAGGCCACGTGTCCGTCATCACCAAAGTTGCCTCGGCTCGGGAGCTTGGGTACGATTGGGGAAGGTCAGCTATGAGCACCCCCTCTCGCCCGATCCGAAGATCGGCCTCTACTAACCACGATATCTTATTTTGAAAACGTTATGTGTTCTTATTCCGGTTATTAGCCTAGAATTACTATGTTATGCGCGCAGCAAACAAGTATAGACCAAATCGCCTAAATTGGAACAAAACATTTCATGTTTGTTTTGAAAATGGTTTGCTACTCGCAAGTAGGCTAAAATGTAGGTTTTGCCACCCTCGAGTGGGCTTTAGAAAAGATGGTTTTGCCACTATCTAGTGGGCTTAAAACTCACAGTTTTAATGCATTATTCCAATTCAGGTAATTCGACCTCCACCCACAGGCATTCAAGCAGTTATATCACATAAGCAGCTAGTCTCATGGTAATCATGCTATTATGGCAACACTCACACGCATGCAGTATGCTAAAGCATAAAAACTTACCTAGTACTCCAAGCCAAAACATAAACTAGTTAGTAATCATATGCATGATCCTAGTTCATGTTGAGATGGCTAATGCAACACATGCAAAGATGTAATCTAGACAGGCTCGGCTATCCTAAACATGGCATGTGAAATGCGACAGATAACACGTATTCAATTTGGAATTGAAATACAATGCAGTAGCATGATCGCCGAGCCCGGTGCATGCAAGACAAATGTATGAATGCACGCATGCATAACATAAGGTATGCTAATTTAAATATGCCCTAAACTAACCATCGAAAGCTAGTAAATAAAAGGAAGAAAGACGTGGGGTTGGAAGACATACACACACTCACACACACTTATTACACAATTGCCCTCACTCGGAGGGTCCGAATAATAATACAAACTGAATGAATAATTAACTACCCTAGCTAATTAAATATTACAAACCCTTAACTAATTAACAAATTAATTAAACTATTGAAAGCAGTAAAAGGCCTCGGGAAGAGGGATGAATGCATGCATGCTCGGCTTTGCTCGGAAATCCAACGCCATGCACAAGTTTGCCTCTGTTTTGCCTGCTCTGCTCTTCTGAAATTTGCACAAATCCCAAGGTATGCTCTCTGCACACTGTGTAGTGCCACCGGCTAAAGGAGAACACCACCGACCGTGTAGAATGGTCACCGGCCACAACTTTGATCCATCGGCCAACAATGGTGGCCGGTCGGCACTAAATACGGCTGGCCGAACAAAAGTTCCTGCAAAATCTGGTTTGACAGCAGCAGAGGGCAATACTTAGCATGGCAATGCATTTCAAGCAATGCATGCACCAATCATATCCCTTATCATGTTTATGACTCAAAGGGACATGAGCCTCGATTCTCGGACCACTAATCACGCATTTCCATGCATGATGGCCCAAAGAATCAAGCATGCAACTTCAATTTCAAATGAATGCAAACCAAATAAACACACAAGGAGGCCCAACCTTTATCATACTCATTTCAAAAGGTCTAGCATGCATGCTCATGTAATGCAATCCTAAGCATGTTGGCTAGCATGCAACATGGAAATGCAAAGAAGCATACAAAACATGCAAGGCATGAGACAATGCAACCAACAAGCATGCAAGGTACAATGTAGGTGTTTAAGCATGCAAGCAAGCATGTGACTTCATTCAATCATGCAAGTTCATACATGCAACAACTCACCAATATGCTACAACATACAAGGAGCATATGCAACAAGCAAAGAGATGGACTTAAACATGATTTAGGCAAAATAGCCAAGGACAGAGCTTAAACATGGAAAAACAAGTACAAAAGCTTCACAAAGCTAGGCCTAATACATGCTTGGATAAGGGTTAAAACCTAGATGCATGTTAAGGCAACAAAATGGCATTACAAGGCATGTATGCTAAGCAAGCATAGTGTACCAAAACCAACTAAAAATAGAGGCATATTATAACATAATAAGCACAAAAATCAGCTAAGGCATGGCCAACACACACTTAAACATGGTGCTCCCTTAAGAGGCAAAAATGGTCCTTTTCAAGGACATCAAGGAGAGGGGGTGGCCCTCTCCTTCCTAGGACCTCAAGGCACCATCCTCACCTCTGAAATCCTCAAGATTTCAGTGGTGAGGAGGCCCAAACACTATGGTCCCGGAGCTCACACAAAAAGCACAAAACAAGGGCCAAACAAGGCTTAAGAGGGGTCAAACAACCTCAAACCACAAAACACTCTTAACAAACTATTTAGAGGCCTGAAAAACAGAACTTTTATGTGTTATATGCAAGGCCAAAAAACAATTGCAAGATAGGTAGAAAAGCTTTGTAAAAATGGGGAATAAAGGGATAAGCTTCTTACCCTTGAAGACCCTCTTCAACAATGGAACTCCAGCAGCTTCTTCAAGCTCAAATCAGCTCCAAAACTCCAAAAACAACCCTCAAGGGCCTCAGCTCCAAGAAAAGGTGTGATGGTGGGTGTTTGTGTGCAAAACTAAGGCAAAACACACAAAAGAGAGATAGAGATAGGATATGAACCAAACCCTAACCCTAGAACTCAAACCCTAAAAATGGCTGTCTAAAATGTCTAACCCCTCAAACAAGAGAGAAGACCTCTCTTTATAAGCTTTTGTCTTGTAAAGCTTAAAAGACAAGCTTCTAAAGAGAGAGATCCCTCCATACACGTGTATGAGGGGAGCCAAATGCATGCCAGCTGTGAGAAAATATCTGCAAAAGCAGATGCACAGTAGTCGGCCGGCCAAAGATGCAATTGACCAAAAAAAGATAGCCAGCCGGCCATCTATAGTGCCGGCCGGCCAAACATTTGGCAGGGCCACAAAAACAGCCGGTGGCCTCAAGCCCTGGCCGGTGATGGGTGGGGATGGTCTACAAGCCCCTACCCTGCCTCTCAAAGGCAAAACACAAGTGTTTGGTGCAAAACCAGACACGAAACAGTCGAGTCGAGAGATCCTGAGGCAAGGCGCGTAGCCAAGACCTCCGGGAACTCAAGACGAACACAAACATGGATGATCACCGAGTGTTCAAGCGGTGACGTCCAAGTCTTGAGGATGGTCGAAAATGGGGTGTCTACACATGCATGTATATAATTGTTGTAGAATTGCATAGTCTAGCATGTATTGAGTTGAACATGGAAGTAAAGGTGTTAAATCTTACATGCAGGCATGCTTTTGTTGTATTCCACGAGAGTGAACACCATTTGTTTTGTTTGGGTTGGAAATGAGGTCAAAAATTAGCATGCATATTTGAATAATTAAGAGATGAGCTTGAATGCATGATTTTACCATGTTAGAATGAGTTTTGGGGCATGCATGTGAATTATTTGTAAATTGGGCCTCATTGAGTTGTAATTAGGAGCCTATACCATGTTAGGACAATTACATTTGAGATTTAAGCCATTGCATGCAAGAATTTGTAGCTGGAAAATTGTTTTGGAGCTCAAGAACACAATCTGGGAAACCCAGAATTTTGATGTCCGCTCGAGCGGGGGAATGTACGCTCGAGCGGGGATTTCGAGCTCCCAGTATTTTGTTCTTGCAGGCATGGTGTCCGCTCAAGCGGGGAAGTTCACGCTCGAGTGAGGGATCTGGGAGGATGAACTTCCGCTCGAGCATTCTAGTTCACGCTCGAGCGTAAAAATGATGCATCCAATACTTTTTGCAGACATAGAGTCCGCTCGAGCGAGGAAGGTCACGCTCGAGCGGGGAGCTATGTTGAGAGGCCCTCCGCTCGAGCGCCATATTGGGCGATCGAGTGCAATTTCCACCTATCCAGAACTTTTGCAGGCCTTAAGGGTCCGCTCGAGCGGGTAAGTTTACGCTCGAGCGGGGACCCTGATTTCTGAAATTTCGCTTTCGCATTCTGTGTTTCGTTTTCCGTTCTCTTTCCCTTGTAAGCACTCTTAGGCATGTGTTAAGCATTGTAAATGAGTTAATGAGATAAGAATAAAGCCTAAAGAGGAATATGTGAATTGACCCTTTTGTGTTTGTGGAATGTGTAGGGTCGAGCTCCAGGGCAAATCCACAAGCCGATCACTGTGAGTAATATCGATATTTGAATGCTTGTGAATGTCCAATTGTTTATCCCCTTATAAGCTTATAAATTGCTAATTGGGATTGTGGATGTAAGTTAAACATGAATGGACCAAAGGTCGTTTTGCTAAACATGAATGGACCAAAGGTCGTTTTGTTAAACATGAATGGACCAAAGGTCGTTTTGATAAACATGAATGGACCCGAGGTCGTTTTGACATGAATGAGTGGGCCGAAGGCCGTTCTGACATAAATGAATGGGCCGAAGGCCGTTCTGATACGAACGTGTGGGCCAAAGGCCGTTTGATACGAATGAATGGGCCAAAGGCCGTTTTGATACGAATGAATGGGCCAAAGGCCGTTTTGATACGAATATGTGGGCCAAAGGCCGTTTTGACATACATGATTGGGCCAAAGGCCGTTTTGACATAATCGAATGGGCCGAAGGCCGTTTTGACAAGAATAGAAATATGGATTGGGCCCAAGGCCGTTTGGAATATGTTGTTCTACAATGTTATGTAAATGCTGTATTTGATATTATTCACTGGGCTATCGCTCACGCTCATTCATGTGTTTGTAGGTGAGCCAAGAGATGCACAAACCCAGCCCCAGTGAAGTTTGCCAGGAACAACATGAGTTTTGGGGAGTCAACCTTGTGTCTCACGCACGAGACCCATCCTTGCCATTTTGTTATGTATTTACACTTTGTCTTGTTGGCAAGGACTTTATGTATATTTGTAGATAGTCTGTCATGGGTTGACTCGTTTTGGATGATCCTGTGTGTAAAGAATTTTTGGAACTGTACTTTTGATGTGGGTTATTAACGCATATGTGTATGGTTTGCTTGGAGTGCATATAAGCACGGCTCTATGGACAAAGTTTTTAATTACTGCTTCCGTTTGGCCCCTTTACTCTGTTGAGTTACGTCTGTTTTGGTTTGAGGCCGTAGGTAATCTCAGGATTACTGGCCGGTTATGTCCTTAACCCATAGGGGCGGGTTTGGGTCATGACAGAGTGGTATCAGAGCACGAGTTAATAACTCACACACTTGTCCAAAAAGAGCAATAAGCGTCTAGATAAGATCTAGGATGCATTCATGTGATAAATATGAAATTGGAAGCATTGATTATGTGCTTAAATGTTTTGATACGAACAGTTATATATTGTAAGTTGAGAACTACTTGCATTGCAAACTATCTGAATATATGTGCTTCTTAGTATATGCATGCTTGTGCACCTTTGTATGAAATGTAATGCAAGTTTAATCAGATGGTGAGAACCAGAGGTGATGAGATAGAGGAATCTTCTACTGCCAGACTGGACAGAATGGAAAGAATGGTTCAGGAAATGGCAGAGGCTTTGAGACAGCAACAGGAGTGGCAACAATAGTGGCAGCAACCACACCCGCCACCACCAGTGCCAGATAATCAAAATGATGACCGGATTATAGCTCTCACCAAGGAATTCAAGAAAATGAAACCACCACAGTTCCACGGGAGATTAAATCCATTGAAAGCCGAAGCGTGGGTCCTCGGCATTGAGAAACTATTTGAAGTGTTCCCCTGTTCAGAGACTCAGAAAGTGCTTCTAGCCACTTTTATGCTAGAAGACGAAGCAAGAAGATGGTGGATGTTGATGCGAGAAAATCATAAGGATGTTGACTGGGTGAAATTCTTAGAAATATTCTATGACAAGTACTTCCGCAGTGTGTTCGGGATAGGAAAGTGGCCGAGTTCATGGAACTCAAGCAAGATAGCATGACAGTGGCTGAGTATGAGGCCAAGTTCACTGAATTGGCCAGGTTTGCACCACATGTAATTGACACGGACTATAAGAAAGCAAGACATTTTGAAGGTGGACTCCGCAATGACATCCTAGAGCGGGTGAACGTCCTAAAGCTGGAGACTTACATTGGGGTGCTTGACAGAGCCATTATATCAGAGACCAACATAACTAGACAAGCCAAGCCAACAACAGATGGAAAGGTAACAAAAGGCAAGGCTTCTTCTCAAAGAAGAAATTTTCGAAAAAGCAAAACACGGGCTCCTCAAATACTTCAAATTCTTCCCGAGACACAGCTCCCATGTGCAACATCTGTAGTAGAAGGCACCGTGGAGTCTGTTACCGTGCATCAGGAGCCTGTTTCAAGTGTGGGAAACAGGGACATATAGCCCGAGAGTGTAATCAGAACAGTGGGAAACTAGCAGCTGGTTCAACCGCATCAGTTCCAAAGCCGGGAAATACCTTGAGATCTGCTACTACTGGGGAGACAGTGAGACAGGGGAGAGTTTTTGCACTTGTTCCAGGCGATACACGGAATGCTAATGCCGTTGTCTCAGGTACTATTTCAATATGTAATCAGGATGCCTTTGTATTAATTGATTCTGGATCAACACACTCATTTGTGACATACACATTTGCATCTAGACTGAAAAGACCCCTAGAGTTGTTGCCATATTTGTTGTGTGTGTCTGCTCCATCGGGGGAATCTGTGTTATGTGACTATATATATCGGTTTTGTGACATGCATATTGAGGATGCTACCTTATATGTAGATTTGTTGCCCTTGAACTTTAGACATTTCGATGTAATTTTGGGCATGGATTGGTTGACCAAGTATTGTGCCACCATAGATTGTGTGACAAAAAGGGTTGTATTTAAACCACCAGAACAAAAAGAAATTGTGTTTGTGGGTAATGGGGTAGTGCCTCCACCTTATTTGATATCTGCAATGAAAGCATGTAAACTGATCAGGAAAGGGTGCCAGGGTTATCTGTGCTATGTGTTGACTGAACAACCTGAATGTTGAATTGAATGATATACCTATTGTTAGAGAATTCCCAGATGTGTTCCCAAATGAATTACCAGGGGAATTGGTAGACAGGGAGATAGAGTTTACTATTGAGACTGTGCCAGGCACCCAGCCTATTTCTAAAACTCCCTACAGAATGGCTACTGCCGAGATGAAAGAATTGAAAGAACAGTTGCAAGACCTGCTTGACAAGGGGTTTATCCGGCCTAGCGCTTCGCCTTGGGGTGCACCGGTGCTATTTGTGAAAAAGAAGGATGGTACTTTGCGTCTATGCATCGATTATCGGGAATTGAACAAGGTAACGATCAAGAACAAATATCCCTTACCCCGTATTGATGACTTATTTGACCAGTTGCAGGGATCACAGGTGTTTTCTAAGATTGATTTGAGATCCGGGTATCATCAACTGAAAGTTAAGGCAGAGGATGTTGAGAAAACCGCATTCAGAACGAGGTATGGTCATTTTGAGTTTCTTGTTATGCCATTTGGAGTGACTAATGCTCCGGCAGCATTTATGGACTTAATGAATAGAATTTTTAAAACCTACCTTGATGAGTTTGTTGTAGTCTTCATTGATGACATTTTGATATACTCTAAAGACAGACTTGAACATGAACATCATTGAGGACTGTTTTACAAATACTTCGGGAAAGGAAATTATTTGCTAAACTAAAGAAATGTGAGTTTTGGTTGGATGAGGTTGTTTTCCTAGGGCATGTGATCAACAAGGAAGGAATTTCAGTGGACCCGCAGAAAATAGAGGCAATTGTGAATTGGCCTACACCGACCAATGTGACAGAAGTTCGCAGTTTCATGGGCTTGGGGTACTACAGGAGGTTTGTGAAGACTTTTTGAAATTAGCTGTGCCACTTACCCAATTGACACGTAAAGGGCAACCATTTGAGTGGAACAATGAAAGAGAATCAGCCTTTCATGAATTGAAGACGAGATTGACTACTGCACCAATTTTGACATTACCGTCAGGTACGGAAAATTTGTAATCTTCAGTGATGCGTCTTATAAGGGTTTGGGTTGTGTGTTAATGCAGAACGGAAAGGTTTTGCTTACGCCTCCGACAGTTGAGGCCACATGAGAAGAATTATCCAACACATGACCTAGAATTGGCCGCAGTTGTTTTTGCTTTGAAAATCTGGCGGCACTATTTGTATGGGGCAAAGTGTGAAGTCTACACGGATCATAAGAGCCTGAAATACTTCTTCACGCAGAAAGAGTTGAATATGCGAGAGAGGAGATGGCTGAACTGATAAAAGATTACGACTAGAGATTCAGTATCATCCCGGAAAAGCTAATACAGTGGCTGATGCCTTGAGCAGAAATCAACAGGGAGTATGGCTTGTTTGCTCACTGAACAAAGGGAAATTTTGCAAGACTTTGAGAAGTCTGAAATTGAAGTGGTAGTATGTGAACAGGGCGGATTGATAGCCGCTATTACAGCCGAGCCGGCAATTGTTGACGAAATCAAGCAGAAACAGAAAGAAGATGAGTTCCTCAGAAAGGTAATTGATGAGTTTGAGACAAGCCCAAAAGCAGAGTTTAGCATTGAGAATGAAATGTTGAAATTCCGAATCGAATATGTGTCCCTAATATTCCGGAACTAAAGAAGAGGTTTTAGATGAAGCCCACAGATCCGTATTTGCTATGCATCCGGGTAACAATAAAATGTATCGGGATTTGAAACAAACCTATTGGTGGCCTAAATGAAGAAAGAGATTGCGGAATATGTGTCCAAGTGCCTTCAGTGTCAGCAAGTTAAGGCTGAACATCAGAAACCAGGCGGTCTACTTCAACCTCTCCCTATTCCTGAATGGAAGTGGGAACATGTGACTATGGATTTTGTTTGGCCTACCTCGGACTTCACGAGGTATGGATTCTGTTTGGGTTGTAGTTGATAGACTGACTAAATCCGCACATTTTCTGCCTGTCAAAACTACATTTACTGCTTATAGATTGGCTACCATTTATTGATGAATTGTCCGTTTACACGGTCCAGTGTCTATTGTATCGGATAGAGATCCGAAATTTGTCTAGATTGTGGAAGAGTTTGCAGGAAGCTATGGGAACAGAACTAAGGTTCAGTACTGCATTCCACCCACAGACAGATGGGCAGTCAGAACGAACGATACAAACTTTGGAAGATATGCTTCGCATGTGTGCTTTGATTTTCAGGGGAGTTGGGAAGATATTGCCGCTTGCAGAATTTGCCTATAATAACAGCTTCCACTCCAGCATCGGTATGGCACCATACGAGGCTTTGTATGGTAGGAGGTGTAGATCACCTATTTGTTGGACAGAGGTCGGGGATAGAGCTTTGCTTGGGCCAGAAATTGTGCAAGACACTTCTGAGAAAATCAAGACTATTCGCCAAAGGCTCAAAACAGCTCAGGACCGACAAAAGAATTATGCAGACGTTCGGAGAAGACCTCTTGAGTATGAGGTTGGTGACCATGTGTTCATCCGTGTTTCTCCGATGAAAGGCCAAGTCAGATTTGGGAAAAAGGGCAAGTTGTCGCCCCGTTACATCGGACCGTTCCAGATTCTGGAGAGACTTGGTCCAGTTGCTTATAGAGTTGCTTTGCCACCGGGATTTGAACAAATCCACAATGTGTTTCACGTGTCGATGCTGAGAGGTTACCTCCGAGACCCGTTCCATGTGATTGATTATCACCGGGTTGCTATTGATGAAAATATGGAATACGCGGAATGGCCAGAAAGAATTGTTGACCGACAAGTGAAAGAATTGAGGAACAAGTCCATCCCAATGGTGAAAGTAGAATGGAAAGAGCACTATGGGACGGATGCCACGTGGGAAAAAGAGGAGGAAATGCGACTACACTATCCACATTTGTTTCCCGACGAAGGTAACTTAAGTTTGGAGGACCAAACTTCCTAAAGGGGGGAGACTGTGATACCCCTGTTCTGTATTATGTTAATTGGTCCCTAATACGTATGTGATTATATGTTTTGATATGATTTTGTGTACCATTATGCGGATATATGTGATTTTGGGATTCTATCTGTTCATCGTAGGAATATCTGTTTGAATAATCCGCTTCGGGAATTAAATTGAGGGCCTTATCGGCCACAGAACCCGGAATTGATTACGCCATTGTGATTGGCATAATTTTTAGAACCTACGGTGAAATTTAATTGAAAATTGAGTCTGGTCAATTTAAACTGATTAAATTGATAAATTAAGTGCCCTATTATTTTATATTAAAATATTTGTTAGTGGGGCTTGTTGTATATTAGCATTTGCACCCTCCTTTAGCTCTCTTAAACTCAAAATCTGAGTTAGACAATTGAGAGTGAGAGAGAGGCCGGCCATAGTGAGAGAAAGGAGGAGAATTGTGCATTTTAGCTTGAAGCTTGGGAATTTTGGAGGTTTAGCTCAAGAATTGTCTAGAGCTTGAAAGATCAAAGCTTCTAGGTAAGTGAACTCATGGATTTTTGTTGTAAATGTGTAGATTCAAGTGTGTTTGATGATCAAGAACATGAGTTAGCTTGATGTTAAGGAAATGGAGTTGTTTGTGTTCAATTGATGGTCAATGAAGGCATGCATGTATATAATTGTTGTAGAATTGCATAATCTAGCATGTATTGAGTTGAACATGGAAGTAAAGGTGTTAAATCTTACATGCAAGCATGCTTTTGTTGTATTCCATGAGAATGAACACCATTTGTTTTGTTTGGGTTGGAAATGAGGTAAAAAATTAGCATGCATGCTTGAATAATTAAGAGATGAGCTTGAATGCATGATTTTACCATATTAGAATGAGTTTTGGGGCATGCATGTGAATTATTTGTAAATTGAGCCTCATTGAGTGGTAATTAGGGGCCTATACCATGTTAGGACAATTACATTTGAGATTTGAGCCATTGCATGCAAGAATTGTAGCTGGAAATTGTTTTGGAGCTCAAGAACACAATCTGGGAAACCCAGAATTTTGATGTCCGCTCGAGCGGGGAATGTGCTCGAGCGGGGATTTCGAGCTCCCAGTATTTTGTTCTTGCAGGCATGGTGTCCGCTCGAGCGGGGAAGTTCACGCTCGAGCGAGGGATCATGGAGGATGAACTTCCGCTCGAGCGTTCTAGTTCATCGCGAGCGTAAAATGATGCATCCAGTACTTTTTGCAGACATAGTCCGCTCGAGCGGGGAAGGTCACGCTCGAGCGGGGAGCTATGTTGAGAGGCCCTCCGCTCGAGCGCCATATTGGGCGATCGAGCGCAATTTCCACCTATCCAGAACTTTTGCAGGCCTTAAGGGTCCGCTCGAGCGGGGAAGTTTACGCTCGAGCGGGGACCCTGATTTCTGAAATTTCGCTTTCGCATTCTGTGTTTCGTTTTCCGTTCTCTTTCACTTGCAAGCACTCTTAGGCATGTGTTAAGCATTGTAAATGAGTTAATGAGATAAGAATAAAGCCTAAAGAGGAATATGTGAATTAAAGAACGGATTGAGCTATTAGTGACCCTTTTGTGTTCGTGAAATGTGTAGGGTCGAGCTCCAGGGCAAATCCACAAGCCGATCACTGTGAGTAATATCGATATTTGAATGCTTGTGAATGTCCAATTGTTTATCCCTTATAAGCTTATAAATTGCTAATTGGGATTGTGGATGTAAGTCAAACATGAATGGACCAAAGGTCGTTTTGTAAACATGAATGGACCAAAGGTCGTTTTGTTAAACATGAATGGACCAAAGGTCGTTTTGATAAACATGAATGGACCAAGGTCGTTTTGACATGAATGAGTGGGCCAAGGCCGTTTGACATAAATGAATGGGCCAAAGGCCGTTTTGATACGAATGTGTGGGCCAAAGGCCGTTTTGACATACATGATTGGGCCAAGGCCGTTTTGACATAATCGAATGGGCCGAAGGCCGTTTTGACAAGAATAGAAATATGGATTGGGCCCAAGGCCGTTTGGAATATGTTGTTCTACAATGTTATGTAAATGCTGTATTTGATATTATTCACTGGGCTATCGCTCACGCTCATTCATGTGTTTGTAGGTGAGCCAAGAGATGCACAAACCTAGCCCCAGTGAAGTTTGCCGGGAACAACATGAGTTTTGGGGAGTCAGCCTTGTGTCTCACGCACGAGACCCATCCTTGCCATTTTGTTATGTATTTACACTTTGTCTTGTTGGCAAGGACTTTATGTATATTTGTAGATAGTCTGTCATGGGTTGACTCGTTTTGGATGATCCTGTGTGTAAAGAATTTTTAGAACTGTACTTTTGATGTGGGTTATTAACGCATATGTGTATGGTTTGCTTGGAGTGCATATAAGCACGGCTCTATGGATAAAGTTTTTAATTACTGCTTTCGTTTGGCCCCTTTACTCTGTTGAGTTACGTTGTTTTGGTTTGAGGCCGTAGGTAATCTTAGGATTACTGGCCGGTTATGTCCTTAACCCATAGGGGCGGGTTTGGGGTCATGACAATGGACTTACACCAACATGAGTGGACCTCAGCCACACTCACATCAGCGGCCATAAGATGAAAATGAGACAACCGAAATACGTGCACACATGTATGCGAACCGAGGACCGAACCTAAGGCACAACGTGCAACTCTAACAAGGCATGGCAAGGATGAAGCATGGCATTCAAACATGTAAATTTCAGCGCTGAAACATGATGCTAAATGGTCCCGAATCATGGAAATATGGCACTCAATGCATGGAATAAGCCCCGAAACTCAAAACTAGGCACATGTATTGAACTATAACTATGCAAAGCAAGCATTATTTGACTATGAAGCACAAAGACAGAGCCAAGGCAGTCTCAAAACATGCACATTACTAGTTTAAAGCATGGCCAAAAAATGCTAACATGATGGACTAAAATAGCATGCAACATTGGCTAGTAAGCATAGGTTGTATTACAACTATATGATGCGTATGAGATCTCATCAAACCAGCCAAAAATAGTGAACAATACATGTCAAAATATGCCCAAATAATCACTGAAATGCAGCCAACACATACAAAAATGATGAGCTCCTTTGGAGGGCCATGCAAGGGGTTACTTGACACATACAAGATAGATACTTAGCATGACCAAACCAACTCTGGAAATGAGTTATGGCAGCCCTAAAACTCACCAAATAGGCCCTGGAATTGGTCTAAGAAACATGCAAATGGAAGGCCCTTTGAAAGGCCTTGAATGGGATTGCTCTACACATGCATCATAGACATAAAATATGACCAAAGGGGCACCGGAAAGAGTCAAGGAAGACCTTAGAACTCACAAAATAGAGCCTGGAATGAGACTTCACAACATACAAAATAGAGCCCCTTTGGAAGGCCAATCATGCTAGTAAAGAGAATGAGGGGTGAGAGGGTCACCCCTCTATGATTTCAAAGCTCAAAACCTCATCAAAGCCACTGAAAATCCACTAGATTTCAGTGGCTAAGAGGCCAAAACAAGGCCAATGCAAATGCTCAAATGCATTGCTTAAACATGTGGAAATGAAGCATGCAAAGAAGGAGATGACTCCAAACAGAAAAGTGATCTCAAAACAAACTTAAAGAGGAGGTCAAAATAAGACTTTTTCCAGTTTATAACAACTCTAAAAAATGTTCACAAGTAAGGCTAAAATAGGATGCAAAAATAGCCCTAAAAGAGAGATTGGGCAAACAAGGAAGTAGATGGCCTCAAACAGCAAAGTGTCCTTATACAATCTTCAAGAGGAGCTCAAAATAAGACACTTCACAGTTTAGGTCGAAGCATAGAAATGCTAGCAAAAGGGGCTAAAGTATGAAGTAAAAAAATGCAAGGAAAGGGGAAATGAGGACTTACCCTTGAAGAGCAGCAAAGCAGCAACTTCTGGACCAAGAATGTGAGCTCTCAACCTCTGCAAATGACCTCCAAGGTGCTGGAATGGATGGTGGAGGTGGTAGGCTATGAGGTGTAGTGTAAAATGGCCAAGAATATTAGGGTTTGGAGGCTTGAAGTATAGAGATAGAGAGAGTTGTATGTATGCTCCAGCCAAAACTTTCTAACCCTTGCAAATGGAGGTGGAAGGTGTGTTATATAGAGGGAGATAGGTGAGGCTTCTTGGAGAAGCCATGAGAGAGGGTCAAAGCTTCTAAAAGAAGCTTGACCAAAAGGGTCAAGCTTCTTGAGGAAGCTAAACCAAAAGGGTCAAGCTTCCTCAAGAAGCTTGACCAAAGGGTCAAACTTCCTTTGGAAGCTAAGCAAAGGGTGCAAAACCACCTTTAAAAGGATCAAAAGAAGGACAAAACCTTGGACAGAGAGTCAGGTGCAAAACAGCTGGCACAGCTGGAACACACTCACAGAGGCAAGACTGGCCGACCAGCTCAAAAGGTTCAAGGTGGTCGGCCGACCACCTCCCCTGGTCGGCCGACCAAGGGTCAAAAGGTTCAAGGAGAATTGCTAGTCGGCCTACCCAGAAAGGTGGCCTCCCAGATGAGTAGAATACAGCTGTGTAGTGAAAAACCAGAAAATATGACCCAGGAGAAAGAAAAACTAGCTTTTTAGGGGGGTTCAAAAGGGTCAAGAAGAATTATTGGTCGGCCTACCCATATTGGTGGCCTCCCAGATGAGCACAACACAATGGTGGTGTGAAAAACCAGAAATTGTGGCTCAAAAGTAAGAAAACCAGCTTTCTGTCAAAAAAACCAGCTTTAGGAGAGAGAAAATGAGAAAACTGGATTTTTCAAGGGAAAATGTGGCCTCCCACCATCCGATCATCTCCCTAGCAATGAAAATAGGGTCCCTACCAAAAATGGACCAAGACGGATGCAAAACGAAGGTTCGGGGGCCAAAACGCACAGTCCGGGGCCCCGAAAACAGGCTATTAAGCACCGGAGGTGGCGTACTACCACGAAGGTGGTCTTCCGGGCCACAGTGTCCCTCTAAGAGAGGAAACAAGGTGTGTGCCAAAAATCGGAGCAAACAGAGGTAATTAGGCGGTCCCGAACTGAGGCGCACGGCTGACAGCTCCGAAAACCGGAAATTGGCCTCCAAACGGGAAAAATGGCCTACGACCACGAAACGTAGCCTACGGCCACTGAGAGATAGTCTAAGAGACCTCTCCCTCCCTTCGGGAAGAGAAAACAGAGAAAACGGGACCCGACTCGCAAACCGAGGCAGAGTACAAAAGAGCCCGGAAGTCCAGAGGCAAGGCTCGCAGCTGAGACTCTGAAACTCCAGAATGAGCAGAATATGCAACATCACCGAGCGCTCAATTGGTGACATCTGAGTCTTAAGGTCGGTCAAAAATGGGGTGTCTACAGTTGCCCCTCTTTGACAGAACTCGAAAGTCATACGTGACGGGAGTGAATGTCAAAGCCCAGAGACGACCCATTTTTGACAAGGCCGAAGACTTAGACAAACATACAAGATAACAAAGAAATGTGCCCACAAGCATGCCCGCAGGAGGGGGGCAAAATGCAAAACGATATGCACGAAGCCGTATGTAACTCATGATCATGCAAAGCAGCAAGCTGTAATGAAGCGCACACGCAACAGTTTTAAGCAAGAATGCAAAACAACAACTACATTTCATGCCGTTAAGAATGCGGAGAATTATTCAATTCTCGCCACGTCTCACACGAAGATACAATACCTGCGTGATTCGTCTGGTTGCACCAGCTTCAAATGAACCGTACATACAATATCGTGCCTGAAAAAGAGAGAAACTTAACAAGCACAACATAGTTAGCAACACATGTTCAACGCTATATCGAATGCAGACAAATATGGTGCCGATGGGAAAGTACATCGCAATGCGAGAGACATGCGCGTGACAGCGCAAGTTAAGCATGAGGATATGACAATACTCATGAAACGTGCACCACAATGCAAGTGGTATGCATGAGAATGCAAGTGACGTGCACAACAATGCAGGATAAGTGCAAACTCGAACGCGTGTTTGTCATGAAGCAATGAGCAAAGAAACGCAAGCTTCGATGAGTGCGACTCAATCGCAACCTCCAGTTTACCTCCCGGAAGGGTCACAACGTATTCAAAAAGGATACATCTTGCTCTCGGCGAGTGACACTGAAACACGCATTGAAAGTTGGAGTTGAAGTTCCCGCGGAGGGATTTCGCGACGAAAAGTGCACTTTCTTTATACTTTCTCGGGCGCTGGGGACTCCGATCACTACCAAAATTTGCAGAGAGCTTGGAGACCACCTTTGGAACACCACCGACCAATTTTGGAGTCCACTGGAGGCCACCGACCAGGTTTGAGTGTAGGGGGTGGTCGGCCTACCAGAAAAGGTGGCCGGCCGACCACCTAGTCCAAATCCGGGGCATTTTTGACTTTTCACCCTCATTTCTGTAAATATACAAGGCCAAACACTTTTTGCTCATAACTTCAGCTCCGAAATTGCCTCCTCCTCCTTCCTAGACCACTTTCTCTCTCAGATCTGCGCTCTATACGCGTTTTCCAACGCCCCACGCAAAGTTGTTTCGCGAAATCTTTCAGTTTTCGTCACTTTGAACCGATTAGATTTTGATTTCGGTGCTTCTTTCTTCATTTCCACCACTTGAGGTGAGTTTGTCTCAATATTTGGAAGATTTTCTCGGGAGTTGACTTTTGTTGACTTTTTCCAATTTTGGCTTATTTTGCTCATTTTTGCTCCTTTTTGCAGATTTTTCGAAATGGCCGATCACTTTTCTCAAGGTGGAGGTCCTCCAGGCGCCGGAGATGATCCAGATATTATGGCTCTACCTCCGTGGGTTCGACCATTTATTCCTGAGAGATACGACCCTTCGACACATGTCCTCCCTCAGGTAGTTTTCTATCATTTCACTGATTTCGATGATCGAGCACCGTTGGATCTTTTATTGCGGGAGCCAGAGTCCTACCTCTCCCATCAGGCGCAGGAGGTATGTACTTTACTCTTTACATTTCCTGCTTTATATTCTGCATATTCTGTGTATTTCATGCCATGTATGCTTATCTGCTTGTTTTGAACACTTGGTTTAAAACACAGTACTCTGTTTGCATCTTGAACACACAGCTCAATCACTTGGATTTCTGAACACGCAACCCATAAATTGATTGTGAACACACAACACACACTTGGTAGAAGGTTGAACACGTAGCCCGAACTCTGACTTTCCGAACACACAGCCCAAATTGAAGGTGGACACGCATCACACACTTGGTAGAAGATTGAACACGCAGCCCAAACTCTGACTTTCTGAACACACAGCCCAAATTGAAGGTGAACACGCAGCACACACTTGGTAGACATTTGAACACGCAGCCCAAACTTTGATGATAAACACACAGCCCAAATTGAAGGTGAACACGCAGCACACACTTGACAGAAGGTTGAACACGCAGCCCAAACTCTGATGATGAACACATAGCCCAATCACTTTACTTTGAACACGCAGCTCACACATTCTGATTTCTGAACACGCAGCTCATTCATTTCATTTGCACGCAGCTCATTCATTTCATTTGCACGCAGCTTATTCATTTCATTTGCGCACAGCTTATTCATTTCATTTGCACGCAGCTTATTCATTTCATTCTGAAATTGAATACGTGTATTCATTCTGCATACAGGTGACTTCCCGTGTTACACGAGGATACGGCTCCATCGTGGCGAGAGAGTGGTATGCAGAACTCCCGGAGGCTGTCCGTGATTGGGTTGACTTGGCAGGGTTCGGGCCCTTCTGCACTGGGATATCTCGCTATCCTGCCAGTAGGACGTTGATGGGGGCCCTGGTAGAGAGATGGTGGGACACCACCAACTCTTTCCATTTCTCTGCTACCGGGGACATGACTATGACCCCGTTTGACTTTGCTATACTCACAGGTCTTGACATAGGAGGCTGGGCGATCCCTTATGACGAGGACATGGGCGAGTGGGAGGCCGCCTGGATTTATCTGTTGGGAGCTCGCCCACCGGTCGACCGATCTTCAGGTCGGTTCGATACACCTGGTTTTCCACTCAGTTTAGGCAGACTGAGCCCGGGACTCCCGAGGAGATAGCACAGTATGCCGAGGATTTTTGATGTTCCTCTTCGGGACTACTCTCTGTTTTCTGATAGGGCGAACACTGTCGGACTCTATCTGCTGAGCGCTCTGGTGGACCTATCACAGGTCAGCCGATATGATGGGGTGGCGCCAGCTTGGCTACCCTCTATTGTTACATGAGCGCGACCTCCCGCGGACGAGGGAATATAGTTGGCGGCTATTGGAGAGCCTGGGAGGTACTTTCTGCCCTCTTGGTTTACATTTCTGCTTTCATTATCTGTACACTGCTCACACGGTACACTTTACATTCTGCACTTTGCGCTTTGCTCTCAGCATTTTATATTTACATTCTGCACTCAGCATTCTGTATTCTGATGGTTATTGCACTGTTTCCCACAGCTATGGGTTTTTGCGTACTTCCCGACGCTAGCCCCGGAGCTTGAGGTGGAGGTGCCCCTCATGACCCCTTACTCACTTGTATTCGAGGGCCAGTACCGGTCGAGACCTCGGGAGTCTCTCCTCTACTTACGGCAGTACTTTGACACGGTGCGGGCGACCGAGGTACTTCAGAACTCTCAGTTCTTCATGTTTTCATCTTTGATTTGTCTTGCACATTCCTGATATCTGATCGGCTTATGCATTGGTCATCCGCAGATCACGTGGCAGCCCTGGGCGCCTTTAGGTAGAGACATGCGATTTCAGTTTGCTGGAGCATGGGGCGCCTCTCGGTATAGGATCCTATTCGAGGGGCCAGTTGGTAGGGCCTGGTTCTTGGGGGACCGCTTCCTTCGCCAGATATGGGGCTACCCTACTCAGGACATCCCCTCAGCACCTCCAGACGATATGCGGACCGCTGATAGGCTCCCTCCCCAGGAGGCTCTACCGCCATGCTGGGTACCGATGCATTACTACATTTGGAGCAGGGGGAGTACGCGACCTACCGTCACACATACTTGATGCCTCCATTGACAGGTGTCCGTCTCCCACGAGGAGGTCCACTGGTATGCCATCTTCGAGTCGGGCCGAGACATTCCTTCGACCAGTAGGGCTGGCACATCTAGAGGTGGGGCTGGATTGGTTCCCCCGATTCCTCCGACTTATCATCATGCTGGATGGCCAGATATCCCGACTGAGTTGACGGGATGGCGATATGGGACTTCCTACCCGATTCCGATAGAGCCTCCTATGCCGATCACCCATATACAGAGACCCTGACTCACCACCGGTATGTTTTACAGCTTTGATTTATCACTCAGATACTTGGACATTCATTCATTCACTGATGATTTGCACTTGCATCTGCAGCCTACCACGGAGTATACTGAGGGGTTGCTCGGGTTAGTGGCCTCGCTCGAGGGCATGGTCTTGTGGAGAGGGACAGCTGTCCATCATGGGTGTCTCGGTATCTTTAGTTTTCTTGCATTTATCATTTTCTTGCATTTATCATACTTCTGATGACATGCTGAACTTGACCATTTCACTGCATTGATTGACTGACTGTATGTAGAGCACATCTGACACACACGCCACATTCATGTACTATATCTGCATACCCACTCATGTAGCTTTTTATCTGTGCATCTGATATACATATTTTGGCTGATGTTCAAATTGCACTCTTTCTTTTCAGATGCCTCCGATATATACCGGGCCACAGGCCTTCCCGGGGAGCTGGGCCATCTAGGCCTTCTCGAGGAGCTGGGAGAGGGGAGTCGTCTCAGACGAGGCGGGCGCAGGGCACATGTCATAGAGGAGGAGTCCAGCGAGGAGGAGGAGTCTGCACATCCTCAGTCAGAGACATCTGCAGGCAGAGAGGAGGACTCTGAGTCTGGTTCTGAGGGTGGAGGTGATGCCGAGGAGGGTTCCGAGGACGGCAGCTCTGATTCTGATGATGGTGCTGGTGGAGATGGTGCAGGGACTTCTCAGCCGAAGAGGACGAAGAGGGCCTCTTATTCTTGCACTTGAGCACCGATGCAGATGTTCCTGCTTTATTTGCCTTTTTTACTAGTAGTTGTAGCACATTGTACATTATTAGGCAGTTTTATTTTCTGTAAAACTTGTACCCTTGTTGTAAAATGTTGTAACAAAGGAAGCATGATGGAATGAAACAGCTTTTGAAAAAGTGTTGTATTTTATTCTTAGCATCGCATCGCATCATTTTGCACAAAAATGAGATTGAATGGAATGTGCATTGTGTATTTGCCAAGTCAGGTAGTGAACCGACGCAACAAACTAAACAACCTAACTTACTAAGAAACAAAAAACCTTAGTAAGTTTACAACTCGATAAGCAAAACACAACAAAGTTGACAACTCGATAAGCAAGACACACAAAGTTGATTAAACAAAGAGTAACAACTCAATGCACGAAACTCGATGACTCGATAAACAAGACTTGATAAACAAAGCTCGACAAACAAAACAACAACTCGATAAGCAAAACAACAACTCGATAAGCAAGACTTAACAACAACTCGATAAACAAAGTGCATTTCGGACGATCTGGTGTGGAACGCATCCGAAATGAGGAAATGCACCTTCACACTCCCGATGCATGGAAATGCTAGGAACTTCCTTCTAGAGGCTAGAACAGACCAAAGCCACTTTGCAGCATGGCCGACCACCTTTGGGAGCTGGCCGACCAGCTTTTTCATTTGGAGAAGGGGTGGTCGGCCTACCAGAAAAGGTGGTCGGCCGACCACCTAGCTCAGCAACCACAGTTTTTCGACACGTGTCCCCCGAACAGTGCCTTATCCTCTTTAAAAGTCCTAGCTCGTGGTTGATTCATTTCATCTCAGTTTTGCACCAAAATGGAGGCGTTTCTCGTCGAAAATCTCACAGCTTGGATTGCTACTTTGGCTCGGAAAAGTTGAACTTCCGGGGCTTCGGCTTGAATGCACTATTCACGCTGAGCCGTACTCCGCTGCACCTTCCTTTCCTCCATGCCGCGGCGAGGTTTTGGAACCCGGTAACGCATGTCTTTAGCTTCGGCGGGCAAGAGATGTCCAACTTTGAAGATTTTCAAGTTTGATGGAATCTGAACGCCATGAAGAGATTTTGCCTCAGTTTCGCTTTGGTCACGCCCAAGCTTTAGGGCGGATGTGTGGGCTCACCATGCATGACGCTCGGTCTCTGATCTGTAACGGGGAACTGGACATCCTCGGCTTGATTCATCGCTTTTCTGATGCCGGTGACCGCGGCAACCATCATTGGCAAGGTTTTCGGCAACACGCCTTTGCTTGTGCATGCTATCTCACTTTTTGCTTGCCCCAGGCTTTAGTGGATCTAGCATTCGTCTGATTGAAGTTGCTCAAGGCTTGAAGGAAGGAAAGAGCTGCATCGCCATGACATTGGCCGAGACACTGATGGGCTTGGATGCTTTCTATCGCCAGGAGACGACCAGATTTGCGGGGAGTCCACTACTGCTGCAGGTAATGTTTCCCACCCAATCTCACATATGTATTGCTCACATCACTCGGCCCTCAGGCTCGGTTTTTCTCACAAAACCCTTTTCTTACTTTTCTCTCATCGTACATCTCTCTATTCTTTATTCTCTCATTTTTCATCCCTCCCCAGGTATGGTTGATGGATAAATTGCAGGTTGTGGACTCTTGCCCAGCCTACTCAGCTCGCGGCTACTTCTTTCGACAACGCCTAGTCGATGCCCTTGATGAGGGATGGTGGTTCGACTGGATGTGCAATTTGTCTGCAGATCGCATTGCTTGGCGCTGTCCTTGGCTCAATCTCCCGGCAATGAGCTATAGCATGTCCCGGCAGACCGGGATCCAGTTGATTGGTCTGACCCACTGTGTGTTCTACTTTCCGTTCCGGTTCCAACGCCAGTTCGGTCATGATCAGACTTGCCCGCCAGAGGGGATAGAGTATCCTGCCACATTCCCGGTTCGAGGCGCACAGCTTGCCCGGTATGCCACAGCATGGAGGACTAGAGAGCTCCTGGCCCCCGCTCCCACTTTCAGTTGCACTTTGTCTGACGAGTGCTTGGATTGGCTCAATGAAGAGGCACAGATTGGGCCCAGCTTGGCATCAGAGGCTTCGACCAGCTCTGGGAGGGGGCGCAGGGACACCTGACTTATCTATGCCCCGGATTTATTGCTTTATTAGTACTTTCAAGTTTTCTTTATGAATGTAATAAAAAGCAACTTCAATTTGTATGCAAGAGCAGGAGAACTCTGTATTGAAATCAATGAAATTGAAGGTTGTGGGTACTGAAAATTTTCCGCTTTGGTCCAAAAATGGTCTAAGTTGTAAAAAGATTAATTTGAACAAAGTCAACTTTTATTAAAACTTTTCAAAACCATTTTCGATATGGATCAGAACTGGACACGCCTGAGATCTGTCACTGAGATGCACAACCCCGATCCTAGCAACTGGAAAGTTGCCCCTAGTCTGAATAGTACCGCGGCACTGCACAGCAACGGAAAGTTGCCCCTAGTCTGAAAAGCACTGCACCGGAGATCATAACCGAACTCTTGAATGCTGAATAGACAAAGATGGCCGAGATGATCAAATGGACAAAGTTGATCGGGGAAAAGTTTATGGCTGAACTTCAGGATGAAGTTGCCTACGTATCCCAAAGATGGGAATCAAGCCTTACGTAGTTCAGGCTCGGGTTCACTCGAGTATTTTCACTCTCCTTTTACGCTCTAACTTTTGCCAAGGCCGCCCTTTGCGGGTTTTCAACCTTGCGAGCTCAGTTTTTATAATTTCAAATTTTTTGTGCTCTGAGTTTTGCCTAGGTCGCCCTTTCGGGTTTTCGGCCTAGCGAGCCTCTCAAGGGTAATATTTCTTCAACTTGTCCATATTGATCGGCTGTGAGAACTCTAATCTAGATCCATCAGAACCACAGCTCCACCTGACCAGATAGACTTAATGATGTAGGGACCAGTCCAATTGGGTCTGAACTTGCCCCTTGGGTCGTGGATGGGAGCTCGGTTGTCCTTGAGCACCAAATCTCCTTCCTTTAGATTCCTGGACTTAACTTTCTTGTTGAAAGCCCGGGCAATTCTGCGCTGATAACCTTGAACATGGTACAGTGCTTTCAGTCTTCTCTCATCAAAGAGCATGAGTTCCTCAAACCTGCTCTGCTGCCAATCTGCTTCGGCTATTTGACACTCAGCCAGTACTCGCAAAGACGGAACCTCAATTCATAGGTAGAACGGCCTCCATCCCATAAACCAATGAATACGGAGTCGCCCCAGTAGAAGTTCTGATTGAAGTCCGGTAGCCCCACAGAGCAAACGGCAGCTTATCTGGCCAATCCCGGTAGGTTTCCACCATCTTCTGCAGTATGTGTTTGATGTTCTTGTTGGCGGCCTCAACTGCTCCATTGGTCTGCGGCCGATAGGTGGATGACTTATGAAAGCCACATTGTATTTTTCCAACAAATCAATCACTTCCTTCTTGAAGTGGGAACCGTTATCTGAAATAATCTCGTTTGGGACTCCGTAGCGACAGATGATGTTGTTTCTGATAAACTTTGCAACGTGCGAAGCCTTCAACACCGCATAATTGGGCCTCGACCCACTTCGTGAAATAATCTATCGCGACCAGGATGAACTCATGCCCATTACCCCTTCGGAGTGACAGCCCCGATCACATCAATTCCCCAGACTGAAAATGGCCATGGCGAAGTCATATTGTACAGCTTCGACGGCGGAATGTTCATGCGATTTGCATGAATTTGACATTTGTGGCATCGCCGAACAAAACCGATACAATCCTCCTCCATGGTGGACCAGTAGTAACCCTGTCTGAGGATCTTCCGTGCTAGCATTACTCCGTTCATATGCGCACCGCATTCCCCTCCATGGATGGCCTCCATTAACGCTTCGATTCTTCGGCATCGACACACAGCTTATGCATTCCCAGATGACCTCTCTTATACAGCTTACCCCCACAGATGATGAACTGAACGGCCATTCTTCTGATTGCCCTTTTATCCTTGGCATTTACCCCTGATGGATATGCTTCCTTCTCCAAGAAATTCCAAATATCGTAATACCAGGGGTTTTCGTCTTGAACCTCATCTATAGCAGCAATCGTCTCGTAGGCTGGCGCAAATTTCTGGTCAATGATGACTGGACGCATCCGGACTCCGAACGGGATGTCTATCATGGAAGATAGAGTTGCTAAAGAATCTGCGAACCTGTTGTTCTCTCTTAGTAGATGAGCAAAGTTTAGCTTCTCAAACCGAGGAATTAACAAATCCAAGGTCTGGTGATACATCATCATCTTTTCTTCTTTGACTTTCCAGTCTCCTTTTGCTTGAGACACAACAAGGTTCGAGTCCCCGATGACGTCCAACCGTCTTGCCCCTAGTTCCAGGGCTGCTTCTAGACCGGCAATGCATGCCTCATATTCTGCTTCGTTGTTCGAGACTTTGAACCGGAGTTTGAAGGCTAGAGGGATACGGGAATTGTCGGTGCTATCAGCAACACTCCTATCCCATACCCGTACTGATTTGACGCTCCGTCAAAGTACATCGTCCAAAATTCGTCGTCGATATGCAAAATGGCCTCATCTGGGAATAAGTACTCAACTGCTTCACCCCTTCCACTGGATGATCGGCTAAGAATTCTGCTACTGCTCTTCCCTTGACTGACTTGCGCGTTACATATTTCAGATCGAATTCGGAGAGCAACAGCAACCAACGAGCTAGCCTACCCGTAAGTGCTGGTTTCTCGAAAAGATATTTGATGGGATCGAGTCGTGAAACCAACATTACGGAGTGAGCTAACAGGTAGTGCCGCAGCTTCCTGGTAGCCCATACCAAAGCTAAGCAAGCCTTCTCCAACGGTGTGTAGCGAGTCTCATACTCTAGCATCTTCTTGCTCAGATAGTAGATGGCTCTTCCACTTTGTCCTCTGATTCTTGCGCGAGCATAGCCCATTGTAGTCTCAGTCACTGAAAGGTACAATATCAACGGTTTCCCCGGCTCTGGGGTGACAACACGGGGGGGTTCTGTAAGTATTCCTTGATCTGTTCAAAAGCAGCTTGGCATCGGCCGTCCCATTGGAATTTCTTTCCTTTCTTCAGGAGACCAAAAAGTGGTTCACAAGTCAAGGTTAATTTTGAGATAAACCGTCTTATGAATTGCACTTTACCCAGAAAGCCTCGCACCTCCTTTTCAGTCCTTGGTGGGGCATTTCTAAGATGGCCTTGATTTTGGAAGGGTCGACTTCGATACCTCTCTGTGTAATCAGAAACCCCAGCATTTTTCCCGCTGTAACACCGAACGTACACTTCTGAGGATTCAGCCGCAACCGAAATTCTCTGATCCTTTGAAGAACTTTTGCAAGGCGGTGTAGTGGCCCTCTCTTTCTTTGGACTTGACAATCATGTCGTCCACGTACACCTCAACCTCTTTGTGGATCATGTCGCAATATTGTGGTCGCGGCCCGTTGATAAGTAGCTCCAGCATTCTTTAACCCAAACGGCATCACTCTGTAGCAGTATGTCCCCCACGGGGTGGTGAATGCAGTCTTTTCCCGGTCTTCGGTGCCATCACTATCTGATTGTACCTGAGAAGCCATCCATGAATGAAAGCAAAGCATGCCCCGCTGTGAAGTCCACCAACTCATCATATGCGGCAAGGGAAAGTCGTCCTTCGGACTGGCTCTGTTCATCCCTGAAATCCACGCATACCCGGATCCTGCCATCCTTCTTCGGCACTGGAACAATGTTGGCCAACCAAGTCGGGTATTCGGATACCAGCAAAACCTGCGTCATTTGCTTGGTGACCTCTTCCTTGATCTTGAGAGCCCAGTCCGGGCGGATCCTCCTGAGTTTCTGCTTGACGGTCGGGCCTCGGGGTCAAGAGGGATCCGGTGCTGTACAATCTCAGGATCGATCCCAGGCATGTCTTCGTAGGACCACGCGAAAACATCTTTGAAATCTTTTAATAAAGCGACTAAGCGCTCGCGTTCCTCCGAAGACAACGTGGACCCGATCTGGACCAGCCGCGGGTCCTCCTCAGTACCAATATTCACAGTAGTGATTTCATCCATTAAGGGTTTAACAAATCTCTCCTGCTCTTGTTCAATTAAGCGTTGCAAAACCGGAGGAATTTCTTCCTCGTCGTTTTCATCAAAATTTTGAAAGTCTGAGTTAATGCAATAAATCAAGGGCACAGAAAAGTACTCAGAAACCACAGCTTACTTGATTCTCATTAAGCACATCCAAATCGTCCGATTCTCGGTTACAACAGACTCAAAAGAGAAAGAAAAAGACGACCTGGACAAAACTGTGGCATCCGGGTTATCATCCCCAGGATTACCAGACTCAGACTCAGTCGAGCTGGAACCTGATTCCGACTCACAAGACTCGGTGGAATCAGATTCCGGCTCACTACCTGACCCGGTGCTGCTGGACAAAAATCCCTCTTCATACTGCCAAATGAGAGAGGGTGCGATAGATGCATCCAAAATAGTTGCTGGTAGGCCCGCAGCCGTTTCATTCCCGATCAGCATACCGAGAAGTTATCCCCCAAGCACTTCTGTCGATCGGAGGATCTGAAAGTAGACATGCCAGCTACCCCCATTTCAATTTCAGCGCCTCAGACTCCACTTTTTACTCTGCTCAACCTCAGATGGGTCGTCTGCTCTTCGGCAACGTCATCCCCGGATAATTGCAGGTCAAGAAGATCTCAAACCTGGCACGCGCTTCTCTCCGCGTTCAGCCACGGCTCTGGGAAGCCACAAAACGGAAAGTCCTCCCCCTCCCGGACGAAGCGTCCGTTTAGGGTACCCTGAATGGGCCTATGCATCAGCTCAAAAGGCTTCCCAGCCTGCTTCGCTCTGGCTCTCCCAGCCATTTCCTTTCCCTTCCTTATCCAATCCTCTTTTGGGCAGATAACCCAAGCCAAAGGTATGGGGTTGTGTGGCACTTCGGCCAATGCTGCGACGCCCTTCCGGCCGCTCTTCCCAATCCCATCCCGGGGATGTGTTGAAGCTTGTTCATGAGGTATACAGATTGAGCACTGACATACACTCCCTCATTAACAGCCATGATGTTTTGCACAACCCGAGCCTCGCTAAGGTAAAACCTGACATAAACACATCCTCCATGCCGTGCTCAATTTCCAGGACTGGTGTAGATACCTCCGGCGGTGGATGGATCGATGAATTCCCAAAAATGGCTACTCCCTTCCCATGGGGGTATTTCACCATCTGATGTAAGGTGGACGACATTGCCTTTACCTGGTGCAGCCACGGCCGTCCTAAAAGCAAGTTGAAAGTTGCAGGAACCTCTAAGACATGGAAATCTATCTCATGTTGTCCCGGCCCAACTTTGGTTTGGATTTTTACTGTTCCCATGACTTCTCGGCTATGCCCGAATTACCTGGGCAGTCGGCACAAAATCCGCGGTCTTTAAACCGATTGCATATGCTGTCCTTGGCCGGGCACGTTGATGGCGGACCCGTGTCGACAAGCACTACGGTATCCATTTGTTTCTACATCCACAAGATGTAGAGTGGTCTGTTATGGTTCACACCCTCAGGTGGTAGTTCTTTATCGGAGAAACTCAACATCGGGGTAGCTCCTCCCGGGAAAACTAAGCCCACCAGCTGTTCGGCGTGGTATCTATAGAGCTTGGCCTTGTCCATGGCTGAAAGGACAGCCTGCCTGTGTACTCGTGATGCCATAAGCAGTCCCCAGATGGAGATGTCTGCTTGTATCTTTTTTAACTGCTTCAGTACAGCCTCTTCTTCGATTTGCTTCTCTTTCTGCCTCTCAGCTTCCTTATTCTTCCCAGATGCCTCTGGCTGGTCTAGGTGCGGGGGCTTGAAATACCGCCCGCTTTTTGTCATATGATCGACCTCACCGATATACCAGGTGTCGTCTGGTTGATTGCTTCCCCAATCCTCATCTGTGTGGGCAAGACATAAATCATCGTCTTCCCACCACATTCCATCGGCCGCCGACAGACACCTGTCCGGCTCCAGTATGATTGCACTCGCAGTACTTTCAGCCCACATGCTCGCA